>JAMKPZ010004826.1:0-32644 GCA_024699675.1 Amphibolis antarctica | reverse complement strand
TTATATTATAATTTATTATGTAATTCTAATATTAATTACAAAATTATTCTCAAACTTTAATATTTGTAGTTATTAAACTTCAAAGTTGAAACACTTATAAATGAGATCTTAAACGTCTGTTTGTATACATTGAAAATATAAGAAACGAAAATTTACAAAATGAAAAAGAAAAATTAAAAAATGAAAGAATATTTAGAGTACTAAGTTGTAGAAATTTTTAAAAATTATAAATATTTTATATTTAACATTTTAAACATAATTTTATATTTTTCGTATAATTACAAGTTTAACAATTACTAAAAAAGGTTAAATAAAATATACAAAATTAAAAAAATACATCATAATAAAAATTTTATCGATTTTAAGAATTTTTCAATAAAATGAAAGAAAATTTTTATAAAAATGTAATTTTTTTTTACCTTTTTTAAATACATAAATAAGTAAACATTTAATCTTTTTAAATATTACAAAAACAACCCAAACTCCGTACAAAAGCTACCTATAAGATCAACGCCCAGCAGCCAACCCCAACAAAGAACCGAAGAAATCGGAGAAGAAAGATGTTCAGATCAGCGTCAACCTCTTCCTGTTCTCTTTGGGCCACTCTGCTCTCCGCCTGCTTCGCTGCTCTCCTCCTGTCATGCCGCTCCCAGACTCAACGCAAGACGGATGAGATAGAAAGTAAGCGATACAACTCGACTATTTTGCATCGCATTTTTAGTCATGTTGGCCATCTATTTGACGGGTTCCTTTCGTGCTGTTGTTGATTTTCATTTTAGAATCTCGTCTATTTGCTAGGAAAATTTTCAATTAGATCTTGGGTGCTTCATATCTTCCTTTTGTTATCAGCCCGATGGATGTGCTCATGTCGTAGTTTAAACTTTAAACTTCTTTTGGTAATCCCCACTCCAGTAGCAAGGACCGACCCTAAAACATGGAACTTTCAATCTTGGAAAAGCTACCTACCTTTGCTTTAAAAGTTTCCTAGCCTTGCAGTAAAGGAAAGAACCTGAACATGCGAGCTTTGAGCTGGATTTCATTGGTGGTGCACAAAAGGCTGATAAGCAGGTTGGCTAGGACTATCATTGGGTTGGGTTATCCATTAACCTATTTGATTCAATCTGTTCATTTGAGTTTGAGTCAATATTTTATATTCAATTTAACATATTTGGTCTAATTGATTTGATTGAAAGTACGCCACATGACAAAAAATTGGAAAAAGAAAATTCAGAAAATTTAGCCAAGAATAGAAATGGAAAATCATAAAACTCAAAAAAATTTTAGGTTGTTTGTGTTCATCGTAGAAAGGTATCAAAATCTGTACTTGAAGGAATTAATTAAAAGTAAATAGAATTTGTGAAATTAAAATATAAATACTTTTAAAGTATAAATATTTAAACAATACTTCAAAAGTAGTAATACAAATTGATTGATATTTTAATATAAGTAATTTCAATTTTGAGATACTGATTACTCTAGTATTAATTAATTTTTAAATGCTAATCACTTGATTAGGGTTAGTATTAGTTTGATCACCTTAGTTATAAATTGTGAAAAGATTTTTTGTTATTGAAGATATGAGACATTATATTATCACTTCGTTTAAACAACATTTTGTAAGGTTAATTTTTAATAATGATATATTTATAGATAAAATGACTATTTTTACACAAATGAATTCATCGGTATTATGATGTTGATAGGTTTTTGATAATGTCAAATAAAAGTATGTTTACACCATTAGTTAAAAATCATTAAATTAATTTTCTAGTTTGTAATTGAATGATTGTGTTATCAGCATAAGAGAAAAATTCAAACGGTGCTTTGTGTCAATTTTCTAGAATTTCTCTAGGAATGAGGTAAGAAAATCTGAAAAATCTACCTATATATACTTTGGAAAATTTTAATTTTCTTTCCTATGTTTCTAGATAGCACAAATGCTAAGAAAATTGATTTTTCCATTTTAAATTTTTGTTTCTATATTTTCTACTTGGCACGAATCCTCCCTACATTTGCAATTACTTGAAAATATCATGTGTAGCTTTGGGTGCCTCTAAAGAAAGTTTTTTTATAATATGTGAACTTTGTTTTAAATGTGAAACCTATCTATGAATTTATTAAAGATACCTACAACGTCATGTTCTTACAATCATATAATAGAAGTCATTTCTAGGTACCAAAACTAGAAAATTACAATTTTCTAAGGAATATCACCTACAATATCAATAACAGAAATCGTTTATTACTTACTTTACTAATTTAGTGGTGATAATAATAAATAAAGTAAATAAATGTATGTAAAGTTGGGTTTGACGTTTTTGCAGTGTTTTTGGATGAATTGTGTCTTTTATGCAACATTTTTGAATAGTAGATGGTGATGCTTGGTTGGATTATACTCGTTCATTACAGGGACTTGTTTTAGTGTGGTTAATCTCCCAGGTTAATTCGTGAATAAACTAGGAAAAACCTGTATGCAAGGAAGCTGCACTTCCTATGTGATAGATAAGGCTAAGGTCCGTGAGATAAGGCTAAGGAAGGTGCACTTCCTTGTTTTAGTTCCTTTCCGGGCTGGGCTGGACCACTGGAAAACTGGGCTGGAGAAAGGGGAGAAAATAAGAAAGGGAAGAAAAAATGAAATGGGCTGGAAAAAGAGAGAAAAAAGGGATGGGCCAGAAAGGACTTGGTTATGTTTAGTTAATTAATAAGTTAATTATCATTTTACACCATTTGAGCAATATAGATTGAACAAGTGATTAAAATGGTTTGATTAAGTTGATCAATCAATAAGTTTCAATAGTTTAAATTAGGTGATTAATTTGGTGGTTATAATTAAATTGAAGATTATTGATTAATGACCTTAAATAATTTTAAATGGATAACTTGCAGATTTTAATTGATTAGTTTAGGAATTTTTTTAATTAATTAATATTAATGACTTTATCTGATTAGTTTAATGATTTGGGAATTCTTAATTAATTGATTTAATGATTTTAATTGATTAATTTTGGGTTTTTTAAATAATTAATTTAGAAATTTTTTATTAGTTAATTTAGAAACTTTAGTTGAGTAATTTTAATTAAAAATCTAAAGATTTTTTAAGGGTTAAGTTTCCATGCTTGAAAGAAGATGAGAGATGACAACGACATAAGCAAGTAACTGTGATTAGGAAAAAGATATAGTGATTGAAAACTTTAGTTCAAACTGAAATTGCAAAAATGGGGTGTCAACAATTAGGATTTCATTACTTATTATGTATATATTGTATTCTCTATTATTGTTAATAAAAATTAGCCACTCCTAAAATTTTCTTCTTTACATGGTGCTAAAGCTTGAGTTGAAATCTTAAGGCAACCAACACAATTCACCACCCCTTCGCCTCTCTTGAGCAACACTAACAAGCCATCTAGGCCTTTTTCTAGGCCACCACCTTGACTAGCTAGGGCCATGAAGCCCCATGTGGTCATTATAGGACTATTCTGCCTTACATTTGCCATTAGTTGCACCTAGGGTTTTTTTGAGAATAAATGACTTATTAGGTTATTTTGTGAATTGTGGATTTAGTGCTACATTGTTTTAGTAGTATTTGTCCTGTGTACCCTTTATATATAAAGGCTTCATGTTTGTTTATGAATAGAGTTCTACTCCTACTCATTTCTTATGCTTCAACACAATATTAAAACTTAAGTTTTAAGAGTTTAAGAGTATGAAAAATCTAGGTAGAGAAAAAAGAAACCCTAGCCATCGCCATCCTCTCAACCACCATTGTTGTTGATAGTTGTCTAGGTGCCACTGCTAGTGGAAGTTAGTGCTGCCCCCAACATCAACTACCCCCTTCTTCCACATCCAAGTTATTTTCCCCTACTTTCATCACCACTTTCTCTCCTCCTCCATCTCCCCAATCCCCTATCTACTTCTATAAAATTGAAATCTAACATCATCCAAATATCTAAACTAGGTGGAGAAGAGTAGAGATGGGTCTTGACTACTACAAGCTCTTGTAGGTTGATAAGAACACAAAGAAAGTTTCTGAAATACTAGGCTCCATGATGTAGATGTGCAACATTAGGGGCGTAGGCTCCATATGTCTCAAATGGAGGTGAGAGAAGTCAAGAGCTAGGGTCTATTGGATCCTCATCTTCAAAACTGTCAGTGTTGTTGCTCCTAACATGTTTATGATGTCCATTGGCACCTCACCTATGGCCTCCCTAGCAATTTCTTTTGAACTCTCTCCCATTGACAAACTAGCCTTTTCCGTAGGATGAGTGATGAGTCATAGCTTTGTCTTTTTGTAGGATGAATTGTAAAAGTAGATTAATGAAGGGGAAGATGGAGAAGAAGGGAAAGAAAATAAGGTAAAGAAGAAAAGAAATAAGAAAAGAAAAAGGAGAGAAAAAGAAAAAAGGACATAGAAACTGAAAAAGAAAAGAGGACAAAGGAGAAAAAATAGAAAAAATGAGTAAAAAAAATAAAAAAATGGTGGTGGAAGTCAAAAAAATATCCTAATGGTAGATCACATATATTTACCTGCATTGTTTCTTAGGGTTAATCTACTACTGTATAAAATAGAATTCTCAAATTGATATTTGTTGTTGTTACTTTTACTACAACAATTGTTTTTTATATTCTTCTATATTTTTGTTATTTCCAATTAAATTTATTTGAGTTGTTATTCCAGTCTATTATAAGTTAGATATTCCAACTTGAGAGAGAATGAGAAGAAATGATGTATTAGGTTATTTGTGTATTGTGAGTTTAGTCTCATATTGTTTAAGTGGCGTTTGTCTTCTTTTTGTAGCCTCTATATAAAGAGGCTTAACGTTTACTTATAAATAAGATTTTACTTCCACACATTTCTTGTGTTTCAACAAGTTTCACTCCTCCTACCAACAAATTGATCAATCTTGTTTGTCTCTAAGCAACCTATAATCAGGTTGTGTTTCATTAAATCTACTATATCTCCCATCCACTTGCAAGAGAATCCATTATCAAGAACCTTAGTGGAATATTTAAGAAACTTAATGGAAAGAATTAGTTGTTGTAGTAATAAAATTTTCAGATCTTTATTGTTGCTAATTGCAAAATGAATCACTTCACATAACCATCTCTAGATGTAAAAGATAATGCATATGATGACTAATACATCAATGACTCAATGGTAGTGTCCTAGATGGAAAACAATATGTACTTGAGTGTTACAAGGGGTTTTATAATGTAATTACTAACCAAAATGATATAGGACATACCAAAGCAGATGTATAGAAACAAAAAATATATCTTTGAGATGTGTTGACACCCCATATTTAGTTAAGTTTGTGTTTTAACTCTCATCTGAAGTTGTTTTGCAGAGGAGTGTTGCATCCACGAATGGTGTTCACATGGCTATCAATGGTTGATATTCATTCTTTGGATTTTATAGGCTTGATGGCATTCTTTTTACCTTTGCCTAACTCTACGTTTCATTGTTGTACTTTACCTCACATGTCCACTTTTAATCTCATTTCACTTCTCCTTGTCATGTTAACGTCATTAATTGTAGTTCATTTTACATTCCATGTCACAAAATTTCTGTTTTCAGGCACCTGAATTTTCCTTAATGTAATAGATTGAAAACTTCACTAAAGGGGAGAGTGAATAGTGAAGTAAAATTTTGTCAGTTTAAATCAGTTCTATTTAAAACAAATTTTAGTAAATCTTTAATAAATAAAAAGCCATAGAGATAATTTCAAAAAAAAGTAAAGCACAAAAACACAACAAAATTTATGGTAGTTTACCTCAAGTAAGGTTAATCTACTCCTCAAGTACCAACCTTGAGTTTTCACTAAATTGAGGTGTTTTATAAGGTTACACCTTAAACCTTTACATCAGGCACCAATTCTTTTTAAGTGTTTTTTGGGTTGCACACCTCTACCATGCATAAGGCACTGACCTTATGCATACAAGGCTCTGACATTGTGTTTATGGTAACTTTACTTGCAAGGCACCAACCTTGTCTCTTTCACTTCGTTGTGAAATGTCTCACCACAATCCAATGAGATATGTCTAAAATTAAGCACAAAATAGAAAATAGAGTTACAAAATGGCCAAAATCAATTAACTACAAAATGTTGCAATTTAAAAACCTTTGAATACTCTCAGTTGAACATTTCCTTTAGGTATGTTTGGATTTAGTTTTACATTGTTGATGTGGCTTTAACTTTTGCCTCATTTCTTGTTTCCAACTGTTATTATCATGGACTTTGATTATGGTATTGGATGTTTAGATGAAGGAGATAGTAGCAACTGTTATTATCATGGACTTTGATTATGGTATTGGATGTTTAGATGAAGGAGATAGTAGCAACTGTAGCATCATAGTGTTTAATTCCAAATTTCCTAGAGTAAAAAATGGTGGTAACTAAATAATGATTAAGATCAACTACCAGATCAATTTAGGTTTATGTATTTTAAGTTTAATTGTTAACTGTTGAGTATGAGTTTGGTAGGAGCTAGCTGGACCTGGGTTAAATTGCAACATTGGAGAAGCCTGAACCAACAAAAGAACTAGTTGTCTGTTAGCTGAATATGTGATGAAACATTTTCAGGTGTCCTCATGGTCCAACAACAAAGTCTTGGCTGGACATCCAAATAAACATCCTATTAGAAGAGAGAAGAAAGAATAATTCTTATTGAGTACATGATTAGGGTTACAAGGTATATATATATATCTACACAAGCACCACTAAATGGATTTCCAAGGGATAACGTACATTTAACACTCCTCCTCAAATTGAAGCATATATCTTAAACATATCTAGCTTGTTACACATATTCTCAAAAACTCCGACACCTAGGCCCTTGGTAAGAATATTTTAGACTAAGTGTAAGGAGTTTGGTATATAACACCGTTGAGCACATTGTCTTTAATAAAATGACAATTAACCTCGACGTACTTGGTTCTTTCATGGAAGGTACGATTTTTGGCAATATATATGACAATTTGGCTTCCACAGTGCATGGGCATGGGCATTTTCACAATAAACCCTAGCTTTTGAAATGAAGTTATATAATTTCAAAAACAGTTTGGGCCATAGCCTTATACTTGGCTTCAACACTAGACTTAGAGACAAGATTTTGCTTTTTACTATGCCAAGAGACTAGATTTCCCCCAATAAGCGTGCAATATCCAGAAATAGACTTTCAGTTAACTTTATTGCTTGTATATCCAACATTTGAATATCCTTTAACATCCAAGTGACCAAGGTTTCAAATATCGGTATCGTATTGAGGATTGGTCATCTGAAAAAGGGAAACATATCGAGGTTCAAAGATTGTATCGGTGGAAATACAATACTTTTGTGAAAATAGCATAAAAATTTAAATTTTAACTTAAAACTCAAAGATAAAGATAAAATAAGTTATAATAAGTATATAAAAACACTTAGACAATTTTTTTAAATAATTATCATCAATAAAATATCAATTAGATAAGAATATAGTAGTTAATGAGAAAAACTTTAAATATAATTCAAGTTAAACTCATATAACAAATAATTTAAAATTCAAGTTATATTTTAATAAAATTCAAATTACATATCAATAAAATCTAAGTTACTACAGTTAAATATTATCCTAGTTATAATTCAATAGATTTTTGATTATATTTTAATAAAAATCAGTTATATTTCAATATATATAAGTTACATTTTAATAAGATTCAAGTTATAACAAAAATTAATAAGATTATGCATGGTACTAGAGAATTTCTATAATCTTCATAATTAAAAGTTTTATCAAGTATAAGATTTTAGAATAAATTATAAATTTTTATTCCCACAATGTAGTTAATATCTTTTAAAAAAATCTCACATGAATTAATTAAAAAATAGAAAATAAAGTTTGTTAGAATAAAGTAGAAAAGGAATGTTATTCATAAACAAACATAATTTTTTAAAAATTAAAACTCATCATGATTTTTTTAATTCTTCCACCATTTTTATGTAATATTTTTTTTCCTCTTTTCTAATTTTTTTATTTTTTAACACTTCCATAATTTTTTATTGATAAGAAAACATATTTTTAGGTAATAGTTCCTTTTCTAGGTTAAGACGGTGAAGAGGAACCACTCCCCTTAAAGGAGTGGAATGCTTTCTGTTGATTTTCAACAATAGTAGTAAGGATAACATCAAACTAGAGTGTGTGCATTTGAAATTGCAAAAAACCAGTTTACAACTCCTAATGACTTACGTTTTGACAATTAACTATTGACTTAATCATCTAACCAAAGATAAATAAGGAAATCAAGGATTTGGAGTCGCCACCTAACTTTTATGCTGAAAATTAGGAAAACAAGTGGGTGACGACCAGAACCTGTGGTGAGCCTCATGAACTATACGGTTAAGGCTTAAAAAGTTTAGGGCTTTCAAGATTTTGGGTAAGGACCTAAAGTACTCATAGGGGAAGGTGTTAGGTATTCCCATGCACCCGATTTTAGAAATCGGCCTCCATTATTTTCCATTTGGGTTTTGCTCCAGGAAAGGGATTTTTGGTCGTTTGTTTTATGGTTTTAATGTTACATAAAAAGATTCGGTCGATTGACCTAAAATAAGCATGAGGTGAGGTTTTACCCTAGTTGTTCTTGTTGTCCTTGTTTTAAAGGGTAGCATTTTGATTTTTAAAGCCTAATAAAATGAAATGGTTGTTCGAAGACCAACATGATGCTTAGGGTCATTGTTCGACTAGGGTTTGATGTTTGTATTAGGTTTAGGGTGTCAACTGCTACTAATTTTGGGGGTTTTGATGGTTAAATGAAAACCAAGTGAAACTAAGAAGGAAGGTGTTCATGGCTGATGAACATTAGGAATATGTTAACCTAAAGCTCAATACATTGCAAAGAAATGATATCATAGTTAGTATTCAAACAAGAAGAGTGAACAATCGAGTTAAATATTTAAGCATTGACATAATAAAAATGATCTTTGCATGGTGGCAAAATGTTCGATGAAGGAAATCGATGTCATATTAAAGATTAGAGTTTGCCCTTTTTAGTGGTAAAGAGGTTTCACTTGTTGAAGAGCTTCCAACGAGGGTTGGTTGGCAAGAGTGGTCGCGGGCGAGTAGGAGTTGCGCAATGGGGGAGTTCGCTCTTTTCAGGTCTAGTAGTTTGGTTTTTAGAGAAGAATAGATGCATTGAATGGTCGCAGGGGTCCTCCTTTTATGCTTGGCTCCTTCCACAATCTTCCACGATCTTTGATTTGACTAACAAGATTGTGTGCCATCTGGTATGGTCACGCATGCCTCTCCCTTCCTTGAGATACAGTGTGAGTTGACTAAGGGGCGATCTCAAGAAAATTGGCTCCTTACCAATGCACTTGTCCCTTCCCTAGTGCAGGTGGAGGAGGTTGGAAGCTTCAAAGATTTGCAGGCATGAAGAGTGTTGACAGGTTTTGATCCTTGTCGGGCCTTCATTTTAGCTCTTGGATACTAATATGCGTGTGTGAAAAAGAAAATTAAAAATAAACGACTTAAGCAAAAGAGAATCACTGTTTCTAGATCCACTATTTTAGGGAACCAAGAAAATCGGAATATTAAAAGGTATTCCAAATCAAATTCCGAAAATGTTTGTCCATGCATTACCCTGGAACAGGGAAAATCAGAACATTGAACGATATTCCAAATCATGTTTCGAAAAAGTCTATTTTGGGAACAGGGCAAAATCGTTATAATGAAGGCTGTTCCGAATTGTAAACTAATAGAATTTCCTCTAACTGAAGCAAAATATTTGTTGATTGGAAGTTGCCAAATTATTTAAGTAAAACGAACCAACAGAATTTCCTTTAACTCAAAGAGGAATATTTGTTGATGATGACATGGTCTCAAATAGACCAGTGGAAATTCCTTTTGCTTGGAGAGAAATATCTATTGATTGAAGTTTAGAAAAAAATAAAAGGACCAATGGAATTTCCTCTGGCCTAGAGAGGAACATCCACTGTATGGTTTAGAATGTTTAAGTTAAACCATCTGCACAGGTCGGTATGTTTGACAGAACTTAAGAAAATACAAAGGATCAGCAGAATTTCCTCTTATCTGGAGAGGAATATCCGTTCGCCGGGCTAAACTTACTGCATGGTTCGGAACGTTTAGGCTAAACTATCCACCCAAACCAGTACGTTTAATAGAACCTAGAGAAAATTAAAGGACTAGCAGAATTTCCTTTTGTCTGGAGAGGAATATTTGCTGGCCAGGCTAATCTTATCGCACATTTCAAAATGTTTAGGCTAAACTATCTGCCCAGACCAGTATGTTTGATAGAACTTAAGAAAATTAAAGGACTAACAAAATTTCCTCTTACCTAGAGAGGAATATCTGTTGATCAGACTTAAAGAAAATTTAATAGACCAGTAGAATTTCCTTTCGCCTGAAGAGGAATATTCGCTGATTGAACTTAAAGAAAATTCAAAGGACCAATGGAATTTCCTCTCGCCTGAAGAGGAATATCCGTTGATTGGACTTAAAGAAAATTTAAAGGATTAGCAAAATTTCCTTTCACCTGGAGAGGAATATTTTCTAATTGGACTTAGAAAAAATTTAAAGGACTAACGAAATTGCCTCTTGCTTGAAGAAGAATATTCATTGATTGGACTTAGAGAAAATTTAAAGGGCCAGCGGAATTTCCTCTTGCTTGGAGAGGAATATTCACTAATCGGACTTAGTGAAAATTCAAAGGACCAACGGAATTTCATTTCACCTGGAGAGGAATATCCGTTGCCGTTGATCGGACTTAGAGAAAATTCAAGGTACTTAGAGAAAATTCAAGGTTCCTCTCTCCTAGAGAGGAATATCCATTGATTGGACTTAAAGAAAATTTAAAGGATTAGTGGAATTTCCTTTTGCCTGGAGAAAAATATCTGTTGATTAGACTTAAAGAAAATTTAAAAAACCAGTGGAATTTTCTTTTGCTTGGAGAAGAATATTTGTTGATTAGATTTAGAAAAAATTCAAGGGACAGCAGATATTCCTCTCTATAATTTCCTCTTGTCTGGAGAGGAATATCTGCTGATGGAACTTAAAGAAAATTTAAAGGATCAACGGAATTTCCTCTCGCTTGAAAAGGAATATCCGTTAAACGGACGTAAAGAAAATTTAAAAGATTAGTGGAATTTCCTCTCGCCTGAAGATGAATATCCGTTGATCGAACTTAGTGAAAAAAGTTAAGGGCCAGCAGAATTCCCTTTCGCCTAGAGAGGAAAATTCACTGATCGGGATAAACCTACCACATGGTTCAGAATGTTTAAGCCAAACTATTTGCATAGACTAGTACATTTAAGCTAAACTCACTGCACAGTTCGGAACGTTTAAGCTAAACTCACTGCACCGTTTGGAACATTTGAGCTAAACTATCCACACAGACTGGTACGTTTGAGCTAAACACACCACACTGTCCAAAAGGTTTAATATAACTTAAAGAAAACTAAAGGTAAATAAACCAATGGTATTTCCTCTCACTTAAAGAGGAATATCCATCGATGCAAAACTATAAAATTGTCAAAAACAAGTAAACCAATGGGATGTCCACCCTATTGGACTAGAATACCTGTTGATTCATAGTTGTAGGATTTTAACTTGAATAAATCAACGGAATTTCCTCTCTTCTGACTCAAAATCTAGCAAGGTCTAGATGCCTGCATATTAAAGTATAATGAAATCTATCAAAGT
Organism: Amphibolis antarctica; assembly: GCA_024699675.1. Lineage (NCBI taxonomy): Eukaryota > Viridiplantae > Streptophyta > Magnoliopsida > Alismatales > Cymodoceaceae > Amphibolis > Amphibolis antarctica. The sequence continues at coordinate 20,953 of JAMKPZ010004826.1, read as the reverse complement.
GTAAAAATAAAGTGGTATACATGTGACATCAGTAAAAATAGAGTGCCAACATAAAGATACTTGGATACTTTCGTCTGCAACATAATAATATAGGCAACATCAAGAATATGATGGTGTTTCAACTCAACCACCTCACTTTATTGAGATGTATGTGGACAAGTAATCTAATGAATGATGCCAAAGGAGGCACAAGCAAATTGAAACTCAATTTGTATGAACTCAAGTGTATTATTTGTATGCAAAATTGTTGGACAAATGGAAAATTAATTTTATATTTCAACAATAAAGTTTTTGAAAGAATTAACAATAGTGTAATGGTCTTTCAACAAATAAACTTAAGATACATGAGAATAATTATCTACAAAGATTACATAATATTTATGACATTGAACAGAAGTGACTTTACTGGAACCCCAAATGTCACAATGAACATGATCAAACATGTTGGTGGATGACACAAGACACAATTGCTTGAAAGAGAGAGAATAGGTGATCAAACAAAGTAGATGTACCTAAGATATGAGAGGAGACTCCAGAGTCTATTATCCAGGGATCTTCTGCGAAAGCAATCAAGACAATACTAGTAATGATACCTGGTTGGAGTGAGGAAGTTTGTGCACTCATGGTAGAGGAACTTGATCCCGATGTCTGGAGAAGGCACTCATAGTTAGCTTGTGAGATGATAACAGTAGGATCAGATGATGAGGCTTTGATAGGGTTGAGATTCTTAGTAGTAAAATGGCCATTGAAGGTTTGCTGAATTTATCCCAACACTTCTCTGAACAATGTCAAAGTCTGTCACACTATTGACATTTTGGACATTGTTTGTCTCCTTATCTACCATAAGAGCAGAATGGACAACAACAAATGATGAAGACTAAGTAGAAATGCATGTAACTTGAGCATAAGTCTCATCTAAGTTTGACATTTCTTTTACCCTCAAAACATGACCTCTAATCTGGGAGGCATCTTTTGGATACTGACAAGGTAAATAGCAACCACAAGTTCCTCTCTATAATGTTGTTAAGTAGATATATCTGCAATTACGGGTTGATAGATACTCAACTCATCTATAAGTCCTTACAAAGTGCTATAATGCTCTTGGTTAGGCTTTTCTTTTTGTTTGGGTTGAAACAACTACTCATAAACCTGGAAGGTCTTAAAGATGTTCTTTTCATAGTTATAGGTTCTGTGCAAATTATCCCAAATCTTCTTTGCAGGCTGTATTATAGTGACCCCATGAGCAACAATAGGTTCCATGTTAGGTAACATCCAAGAAACTATGGCAGCATCATCTGCATATCAATCTTTGTAGATAGCATCTTTAAGATTAGGAGGAGGAGAGTGCAGATGATGTTCTTGTCTATAGGCAATGACTATTGTCTCAAAACTTTGTATCCAAAGAATAGCTAGAATCATTTCACTTGAGGAGAAGGATGTTGGCTTGAACGGGAGAAGATGATGCTGATAGACACAAATTCACTTGAGGAGAAGGACGTTGGCTCAAACGGGATAAGACAACAGAAACAAATGCAGCTTCACCTGAGGAAGAGGACACTGATCAGATGGGAGAAGACGACAAATGATGCCAACTGCTAGCCTTGCATGATCGACATTAGTGGTAGTGATGAATGACATTGATCACGAGAGGATCAAACGAAGGTGGAAGAGGGGAAGAGAGAGAGGGGTGACGCCAATCTGGGTGTTGACAATGTTTGTGGAGACAGTAGCAGAAACCCTAGGACAAGGATGCCTTAGTGCTCTGATGTCATGTTAGAAGAGAGAATGAATAATTCTCATTGAGCACATGATTAGCATTACAAGGTATATATATACATCTACACAAGCACCACTAAATGGATCTCCAAGTGACAACATACATTTAACACATCCAATCTAATAGATTAAGATTTATGCCAACTAATGAATGTGTATCCATAAATATAGGACCTTGGAGGATCATTTCTGTAACTATTTTGTAGGACTATTTCACTCTTGCTCTTGTATTTTTATCCATAAAGTTCATATGTATCACAACTAACATTGTAATTCTATTGCTCTCTCTCTCTCTCGATATATATAGGGAAAAATGGTTCTGTAGGCATCTACAGAACTAACTTCTGTGGGTAGACGTAATGTTTACGACCACACCGTAATGTTTAAGCTTAAATGCTACAGTGTGACTGTAATGTTTATGCTCACACCGGACCTTTGAATCACATGAAAGAGAGAGTGTATTTTTTAAAAAACAAATTTCACCTGTTGATCTCATAATCGACGAGTATCTACAGAAGTGGGTTTTGTTGGTGTCTACAAAACCCGTGAACTTATATATATATATATATATATATAGCTAGCAAGTGCTGTAAAGCATACTGTGCTATGACTTTGCATGGTATAGTAGTGTAAATAACTGGATGTTGATAGTGACCAAACTAGAATAAATCATTGTGCATCTTTTTGACTCTCTTTATGGTATGTTTATTAATATATTTTTCCTTCAATTAGTATCTAAGCAAGGTTTTGCAGTGATTGAACCAATGAAACTAATGTGACCCTCTTTGTGGTTCATTTGTTGTTTATGTAATTAACTAGTAAGAATCTCTTTGTGATTTGTTCATTACATATTAACTAGTAAGTTTTTGTATGCTTGGTATTTATCAATCCATGTTTTCATTCTATTTGCATCATTGTATAAGTTTCTAAAGCTTGAATTCATTTATTCTGGAGTAAAAAAGAAGGTTGTAATGATCAGGCTGAAATTGGACGATTTCAAATTTTTTTAATATCGTGATTGAATTTGAAACGATTTTGTTATGCTTCACTGTTGGTAATGATATTTGTGTTTTCCAGCACAAGCTCTGAACAAAATGTTTGATAGATGGGGCATCCAAGCACCATCATCTTGGAACCAAAGTGGTGATCCATGTACTGGTGATGCTGTCAATGAAGCTGTTGACTTTAATGATGGCATCTACAAAATTCTAATCAAATGTGATGGTTGTAGCTCGGTACCTTGCCACATTAATCAACTGTGCGTATGTTCAATCCAAGGAACAAACAAATACTTTTCTTAATTTCTTCATGCTTGGATTGAATTCATGTCATTGTTATTCTTGCAGAAAAGTTTTTGAGCAGAGCATCACTGGTCCTGTACCTGAGGAGCTCCTTAATCTCACCCATCTCTACAACCTGTGAGTCTTCTACTAGGACGTTATAATTTGCAAACTAGCCATTGGTTTGGCAATATTTATGATGCCCTTATATTTATTTGTTTCTTCATTGCAGGAAATTAGATCGTAACTACCTGAATGGTACATTACCAGCATTCATAGGAAAGCTTACTAATTTGAAGTACTTGTAAGTTGGAAATGATAACATTAATTCTCCTTTCCACACACGCACATGCACACAGTCCCATGTGCATGTGCACACGTGCACGTGCACACACACATGGACATATGTTTGTGTTATATATATATGTGTGTGTGTGTGTGTAATAAAGCTTTTTTAAGATTTTTAATTTCAAAATAGTTATATATGTATATATTTAAAATAATATTATTGAGATATAATCCCACTACATTATTGAAATATATAATCATGCATGTATTAGTATTATTACACATCATATTTTAAAGTTATCTTTAGATCATTAATGTATTTGAATATTATTTGGGAAATAATAGGGCTAAAAGCATGCATAAGTAGTATTGAATAATTATAAACATATAAATATGCATAAAAATTTAAGTGGAAATTTTAAAAAGCTAACTTATTAGAAAATAATATTTTTCACAACTTTTTTGATGATTTGTGTATAACTACAAAAAATTATAAGCACAATCTTAAAAGTGATGACTGATGAGATTTAACTAATTTCTAAATAGGCAACTTTGTGCCTTAAGTATGATTAATTGTGTAAGTTTCATTCTTACTTTTTAATCCGAGGTTATTTTAACAGTTGTACTTTCTGTTATTGTAGGACGGTCGGTATCAATGCTCTCACTGGACCCATCCCCAAGGAGATTGGAAACCTAACAAACCTTGTTATATTGTATGCTTTAAAACATAGTAAAGGCAACATAGATTGCTTGCCCAATGCTATTTCAACAATATAAATTTAAGTTGATTTTAATACTATTTTATTCTTTCATTGCATGTCATAGCTTATTTTAAATACATATTCCCTGGAGGAAGCACGATTTTTACGTTTACTTTCCATTCACTGCAGGGGATTAGGCACAAATTATTTCACTAGTTCTCTTCCTCCCGAAATGGGAAAGCTGGTCAATTTAGAACAGCTGTAAGAAAATTTCTGACAATCTATACTAAAATCAGAATTATTCAATGATAGTTTTCAACGAAAATTGAAGAAATTCTTATGAGACAAGGAATGAAAGAACTTTGTGTTGTTCTTGACAGGTACATAGACAACATTTGGATTAGTGGAGAGATCCCATCATCATTTTCAAATCTTAAGAAATTGACAACCTTGTAATTCTTCATCTTTATTCTTTGTTAGAATCTAACCAACAATATATGAAAATTACTAATTCTGCCTTTTGCTTTGATGACAGATGGGCCTTTAGCAATGATTTCTCTGGCAGAGTACCTGACTTTATTGGTGACTTGACAAACCTTGGTCATTTGTAAGCCTGGCCATTGAACATCTACTGTAACACTACCACATTCTAGAATAAAGCATAAAAAATGTTCACCTGTAAGGACCAATTTCCCATCAATAATACTCTCAATTATGGAAATTTCAGGAGGCTTTATGGCAATTCATTTCAAGGTCCACTCCCGTTAAATCTGGCTAAACTGACCAAACTGACTGAACTGTGAGTAGTGCAAACTAAAGCTTGATTAGGTTCTCATAGATATATAAAGAATGCACAAGTTGTTTATACTTTAGTGTATATATTTCAGATTGTCTTCATGTCATTTGATTTTGGAGACCTTTCGTATGAGCAAGGGGCACACAATTCTGCACATATTCATTGCTTATGTTTATGACATCCACTTCACTTATTATCCAATGATATGATGCAGGTACATTGGGGACTTGAAATCTGGTAGCTCTTCCCTAGGTTTCATCCAGAATATGACGGCTTTGAGTACATTGTGAGTCAACTTCAATTGTGTTGTAAAAGAGATGCATTTATTTCATTACTCAAACCAATGTATTCTATTGCAGAGTACTAAGGACTTGCAACATTTCTGGTAGATTTCCATCTGATTTTAAAAAATACACTTCTTTAAAGACTCTGTGAGTTGTCTATTGCTGCTAGATGTATTGTCAATTTGACTACTATTACTTGTATTGTATGTACAGCATTTAATTTATTATTCCACTTTTAATCAGGGATTTGAGCTTTAACAATTTGATTGGTGAAATCCCCCCTTCACTCTTCAATTTGGGCAGCCTCACAAGATTGTAAGAAATTAATCCCAATGCACAAACACGTCTTGTTTATATAACAAACTATCCTTTCTATGGAAGTTCTTTAAAATTTTCATCATACAGGATCTTGGGCAATAACAGCTTAGATGGACACTTGCCTGATGAAAAGTCATCATCTCTATTAACGATGTACGATTATTGAACTAATTGAAAATGATTAACCTGTTAATTGCAATGTTTTAGTACTTTCTCAATCCATGTGTTTCTTGCAGAATTTTCCTTTTGTTGCATTGTTTACATATTTCTGAATTCTTTAGAACAAACAAGTGTACAAATGTGTCCATCCTAATGAGATTTTCTTTTCTTGTAGAGATGTGTCTTATAATAACCTGACTGGTAGTCTTCCTTCATGGGTTCGAGAAGGACACTTGCAGTTGTATGTTGATTCATTGTCAGCCTTTCACTCAAAGATTTCAATTCCTGCTGTTATCTTCATAATGTAGTTGTGTGATTTTGAAAACAATGGCTGTTATTTTCATTATGTTTATTAAATTTGTTTTATTCATTATAAAATCCTTGGAATTCTGAGTGATGTGCAAAAGAATTGCTAATATATACTGGTATGTACGAAAATGATTTTGGATAATTGAATATTAACTTGTAGACAGTTTAAAACGATTATTGCTTGCTCAATAGGTCGTATATTTTGTTTTATGTTTCTAACAAGGAAATTTTATATCATTATATAAAAGGAATTATCTTCATTATATGCCTGTATCACTTTTGTAATGAATTTCTCTCTTTCAACAGGAACCTAGTGGCTAACAACTTTGAAATCAACAAGACTTTGAATAGGTGCCTAAAATCAATTTCAATCAAGTATTATATGCAAATTATATATTTTCAGGCCCTCTGACTATGCTTACGTTCTTCTGTGGTCAGCATTCTGAAGGACCTAAATTGCCTGCAAAAAAATATTCCATGTAATGATTTACCAAAGGGTAATGCTTTTAAATTCTCCATCTTTCGTAATATATATAGTTCAGAAAGTAACATGATATATGCCAAATGTATTATCGTTACCATAGGGTCCCAATTTGCAATCAATTGTGGAGGTTCTGAAATATTGACTGCACAGAAAACAACATATGATGCAGACAACGAAAATCTCAGTGCAGCATCATACCATGTTGCTAAGGAAAAGGGTTGGGCAGTTAGTAATGTTGGAATTTTCATCGAATCAAAAAGAAACATATATAGAGATAGCACTCAATCTCCAATCACGAGTGCAGTTGATGGTGAGCTATTGAAGTCATCACGGATATCGGCATCATCATTGAGATATTACGGCTTTGGTCTTCAGAATGGGAACTATACCATACAACTACAATTTGCTGAGATAAAAATAGAAAATCCTGGAACCCATAACGGTCTTGGGAGGCGTAAATTTGATATTTATATTGAGGTATGAAAATTGACATGTCCTACTTGAATTATCATGTGTTCATCTGTTTGAAAAAGTGTAGTAAAAAGTATCTGCAGTTCCAATATAACTTTTATCTTTCAGGGGATTCTTGTGGAAAGAGACTTTGATATTATACAAGAAGCTGGAAATAAATCCAAGACGGCAATCTCAAGGGATTACAATTCCACTATAACTAAAAAATTCATTGAAATCCATTTATTTTGGGCTGGAAAGGGTACATGTTGCATACCTGAGGGAGGAAACTATGGACCTTCAATTTCAGCTATCAGAGTATCTCCAAGTACATCTGAATGCAATATTTAATTAAATATCATCATCTAAATCACTAAATATTCACGTGTATCTTACCATTGACCTTTTGTTTCTCAGATTTTGAACCCACGGTTGGTAATCAGAGACCATCAGAAAAGAACAAAAGTCCTTTAATTGTTGGACTTGCGGTTGGCCTTGGTTCTGGATGTGTTCTGTTGTTACTCTTCACAATTTTCATATGGATGCAAAAGAGGTTGAGGCATAGCATGAGTGGTGATGAAGGTAAAGATATAATTCCAACTTCGAAAGCATAGATTCATGTAATTTATCTTATTAGTTGAATACAATAAGGGTTGTATCCTACATATAATTGATAGGAAAAACAATCAAACGAGTTGTCAAATGCTTTTTGGTAAATGGATATCGAACAACCTAAATACACATATAATATATATAATCTAACATTCCTTGAGATAAAAGCATAAATATCAATTATGTCTACATTTTACATAATATCTCCAAGACCTTGAGACTCAAACATTTGATGAAAAAATCAGTTACTTGATGATTGAGTAATGAGGGTAGATATATACACATAAGCATTTGATAAAAAGATATTAGTTACTCTGAAGATTAAGTATGTGGAGTAGATATGACTCTTCTATTCACCATATCATGCATGTAATGACAATCCACTTTACAATTATTCTCTATGATCATGAGATGAGATAAAATCACATTATCACTATCAGTAATAACCATCATAGTTGGATTCCTTATGAACAATGAATCTTGAGTGATGTGTTGTGCCTTTTGGTGAATGTAAAGAAAGCAGTGATTAACATGGACCAAAGCATAATTTTCTCCATTGAGTTTCATACGTAATACAATTTTTATTTTGAAATAAGGAATCTTATGATGTGTTTGACAATGGATTTGTGGAGGATCATGCCATCATACAAGTGGGAAAACTGTTATGGGCAGAAAAAAGGTAGTTAAAGATGAAGGTAGTCAAGGGATCTCTTACAATATAGGGGTCCTTATACCATGGTGTAGGGTTGTAAAAGGATAGTGTCTGTTGCTATAATGCTCTACCCTTATTCCATAAAAGTATTAACTAAATATCTCTTACAATTTGCAAATATGATATAAATAGTATCTAAATAAGTACAAGACATTTAAATATAACAAACATATATGTCAAATAAAAGACATTTCAAGTATGTCAAAAAAAAATTTCAATAAAAATTTCCTAAAATACCTTTTCTATACAAAAGACTGTCAAATTGACCATTGACTAAATTAAAATAGGATTGTGAATCGTTGAAGTTGACATAGATGATAACAATGATATATCTTTTGAGTTCAAGAATAAATGACAGAGAACTTGGAGACAAGGAGCTAATTTTTCAAGACCTAGAGAGAGGTTTTGAACAAAAACAATACATACACATACTTTCAAAGAGAGAGTAAAGAGTTTGGTATTCAAATAAATTCTTCTCAAAGAAATCTTGCCTTGTAAAGGAGTGGTTGACATATTGTTAATAAAGTAAGATGTACTTAACACAACATCAAACCACAAGTACTTGAGAACACTTGTAAGTATAATAATGTAAGCAACATTAAGGATATATCAATATTTACATTCCATAATATCATTTTACTAAAGGTGCATTTGTTTTTGGTTCTACCTACTGTAAAGTTAGTTCCAATAATTATGGAAAGTTGGAGTTGAGAGTAATAAAATAAATGGTATTAAAGTTGTATAATAAATTGTATGATAAAAGTTTATGTATAAGAATTTTTACAATAATGATGACATATAAAGACTTATGCAAAATTGAAGATGGAGCTTTTGGAGCTTAAACAAATGAGGCCTAAGAGTTTTGAGCACAAGTAATTTAATGTATAATCTCTAAAGAGCCACAAAAAACTTTCAATGGTATTATGAGCAAATTCCAAGGCATTATTAGTATGAAAAAATTTAGGTAAAGAAAAAGAATATTTTTAATTTCATTTAGAAAAAGTTTCAATATATCTAAAATAGGACAATGATTTTTTAGTAAATAAATCTAACAAACATGAGAAAAATCATCAAAAACACAGTATTATCGATGCCCAAAATAGGTGGAACATGGGAGGGACCCTAAACATAACAATGAATTAACTTAAGAGGATTTTGACTTAACACAAGACATAAACAATGAAAGGTAGTATGATAGAGTTTACCTAATATAGCTCATGATCAAAATATGAAATAGATACCTAAAGAAAAGCTCATTGGAGATTCTTATGGGATGGATGCCCTAGCTGCATATGCCACAAAATGGAAGACTCAAATGATGTTGCTGGAGATGCAAGTCATCGAGGTGTCATGTCTTGATGCAAATGGTTCTAGGTTGAGACTATGCAGGAAGGAAGCAATTGCCAGCTCAACTCTATAAAGCCAAAGTGTTGTGGCGTTTGTGGTAGTATATTGATGAATTTAGAGCTCATCAATAAGTGCATGAAAGGTGGTAAAGTGATTTTCTACCTAATTAATCATCTTATCTGGTAGTAAAATGTTGTTAATAAACTTTGAATACTGGAGTTTTTTTGGTGCTCATATAGTCTTCAAGGTGTCCCATATCTTCATTGTCAGTGTGAGAAACATGAAATTGTGCATAATTGATGGCTCAATACTATTGACCATTCAGGATTTTACAATCACATCATCAACATGCCAATCCTCCTAAGTTGAGTCTTGCACCAGGAGGATTGGTGATATGGCTCAATACCATTTTCCCATAGTAAGTAGTTGATGTCATTTTCTTGTATGTTCCACTACAATTCTACACAAAGAAGTCATTTGTAGCCATTTTTAGATCCAAAGGATGCAAAAATCAGGTATGAAGATCTGGATGGGTGGCAGTTGCAGTTATCTAGAGAAAACAACATTGCCAAGCAGTGAAAATTGGGACCTTTGAGAGTTGGAAGGCAATTGTAGTAGGGTTCCAGCCTAGATCATGGGCTGGACAGTAGCAGGGAATGCTAACGTAAGGGACTGGTGGCAGTAGAAGACTGAGGTCCTAGGGCTGGAAGGGAGTGGCAGGAGGCCTACAAGTGGCCTACAGAAGAGTCTTATGGGCCTGGAAGGGGGCCAACAGTGGCTTGCAGGTGATGTCCTATGGTCAGTGGCTCCCTACAAGAGCAGGGAGTGGGTCAGTTGCACCAAGAGAGGATAAAGCAGGTTGGTAGAGAGGAGAGAGGTAGATGAGGGGGTGGTGGGTAATTTCTTCAAGGAAGACGAAGAAAGAGGAGGAGATAGAGGTGAAAACTAGGGTTTCTTTAGGGAATCCTTGAGCTCTAAAATATCATGAGACAACACAAGAAATAGGTGGAACTAGAGTTGATCCATTAACATAATATAAAGTCTATGAATAGAAGTTACAAAAAGTAACATACATACACAACCAATGTAGGATTAAATCCACAACACAATACTAAACCCTATTAACATCCATATAAGTTTATGTTTATTCACCCATCCTAATAGGATAGTATAAGACATTAGGACAAAAATATCATAATGTGAATAAAATTCAAATTATATATGCAATTTATTGTTTATTGTTAAATTTTTATTATAATTTAAATAGATAAAATGGACAGGATGACGCATTATTCATATCCTATCCTTTAAAATACAAGGGTAAATTTTTTATCCATCTTTCTCATTTAGTTAATGGTCAATGTTTATTTGCCCGTATTGTCCTAGATGTGGTGGGTATAAGGTAAACATATAAAGATGACAGCCTTTCATTAAACAAAGTGGGGAAAAGGAGGGGAGAGAGAAAGCATCAACCATACCTATGGCCCCTATCACCCTATCTTTGGCAAGCCGATGGTGATAGGCAATCTGTCACCTGCTTGTTCCAGCAAGTGGATGGGTGGGCAGCTGGTCAATGTTTCTTATAGAGTGAGTGATGATCATTGTTGCATTAGGTATTTCTAAATGTGTGCCTTTACACCATTTCAGTATCCGATAATTAAATGTGTTGATTAACACTAGGTTTATCTCCTACATCCATACAAGAATGTAAGAATCCTTCTAATCTGACATTTGATTTTCATTCTGCAAGATTTGTGAGTTTATTCCTTGATATTTCACTCTGCAGAGTTGCTTGGTTTGGCCACCAAATCAAATATGTTTAGCTACACAGAATTGAAAAATGCCACAGAAGATTTCAGTCAACGTAATGAGTTAGGAAGAGGAGGATTCGGACTGGTGTTCAAGGTATCATTTACTTTTGTATACTCGTGATTGGAAATATTATATTAAAATGATGTACAAAAGTCATGTAAATTAATGAAAGTAATTTTTTCCACCATAAGAAACAAGTCTTTACTGGTTATTGAAAATAAACTTCCACATCAAATTCTTTCAAGTGTGCAATAGAGTCTGCTTACCTTTTACATTCTTGGTTGCAATATGGATTTATTGGTTTTTTGATGCAAATCGTAGGGTCACCTTTCTGATGGGAGATCAGTGGCTGTGAAACAACTTTCCATAGATTCACACCAAGGGAAGGGCCAATTTCTAACAGAGATAGAAATTATTTCTGCTGTTCAGCATCGAAACCTTGTGAAATTATATGGATACTGCTATGAGGAGAAAAAGCTCCTCCTTGTGTACGAGTACTTGGAAAAAGGGAGCCTTGATCGAGCACTATTTGGTATCCATTCAAATCCATGACTTCAAAAATGCAATTATATTCATCATTCGAAAGGAATCACATTCTCTTAAATTTATTTTGTTTTGTGACATGGTAGGGAAGGATAGCCTGCAGCTTGATTGGCCCTCTCGCTTTGAAATATGCTTAGGTACAGCAAAAGCGTTGTCATATCTTCATGAGGAATCAAGTATTAAGATTGTGCACAGGGATGTGAAAACCAGTAACATCCTCCTAGATGGCAATCTTAGACCAAAAATTTCAGATTTTGGTCTGGCCAGGCTCTATGATGATGAGAAATCACACATTAGCACTGGAATTGCAGGAACAATGTAAATCATTTAAGTATCTTCCAATTTAATTATGCTTATTTGTTCCTATTTTCATACTGAGATTTCTCAAAAATTTACCTTTGAATTTTTTTCAATTGTTGAAGTGGCTATCTTGCTCCAGAGTATGCCTTGAGAGGGCATCTTACAGAGAAGGCCGATGTGTATGGATTTGGCGTGGTTGTCCTAGAGATTCTTTGTGGAAGACGTAATACAGATTCAAGCTTGGGTTCAGAAAGAATGTATCTTCTTGACTGGGTATGTTCTCTATTTCCATATTGGTTTTGGTGGATTTATTAAGTTTTTAGCCAAATTGCCTTGTTAATTCTTCTTTTTATAAAAAAGGAGTCCAGTTAACTAGGCATAATTTTGATGTGGCTCTCACTAAATCAAGCTACAATTGAAAAACCTCTCTAAAACTCCCCTGTGAAACTGTAACCATTTCTAAAGATGCTGAACTGGAAACATGAAAATGTTTACATACACAAAACATCAACTTATTTCTCAGTGTTATGTCTGTCTAATGACCAGGCTTGGTATCTATATGAGAATAACACCGAGCTTGAGATGATAGACCCAACCTTACCAACATATGATAAGGGAGAAGCCCATCGTATGATTGGAGTGGCTCTTCTTTGCATACAAGCGTCACCTTTGTTGCGTCCCCCCATGTCAACGGTGGTTAAAATGTTAGCTGGAGATGTTGAAGTTAATAAGGTCACGTCGAAGCCTACTAATCTGATGGACTGGGATATTCAGGGGGAAAGATATACCTCTGCAAGCGATTTCACAAACCCTTCTACAAAAGCAATTCCAGGGAGCTTAATCTGCACCACATCTACTTCAACGGATGTAGGCAGCCTAGAACATTCATCTCAACAATTCGAACCCAAAGCTAACTGATATCAGTAGAGAATGGAAGTGATCCTCTTTCAGCAGACAACTGTGAAAAGCTTCTCCTTATATATTCCAAGGCAATTGTTGTGTTACAAGATAGCAGCATATTAATTGACGAGAAGTTTCAACACAAATCCTGGATTCAATCCTAGGAGAGGACTGTGAAATATACCCTGCTGAGCCAACTCATCTATTTGGGTTTGTCTAGTGGTATTGCCTTGTAAGCATCTGTTTGATATGAAGTTTTGTTCTCAAACAGACTGCACTTTACAAGTAAATTTTTTGCCTGAAGCTCATTCTATCTCTGTAGTTGAACACTAACAAAATGTAGTAAAACACTACTTCAGATTGCATACCAAGATAAGCACACAAGCCAATGCCTTGTGGTATTATTTATTGCCTTTCATAAATTTTATTTTCATCCTAAGAATGTTACACTTTTTTATAAGCAATTAGTAGTATTACACAATCATTCGATTTGATAATGAAGATGTCCAAATCTCTATTTTTGTGTTAGGATCACATACTGTCATTATAATAAAAATTTGAATTGATAATTAATGAAGATGTAATAATTCTTTACAAGTAATTAGGTAGTCATTTGAGTATAACTAAACTCACTACTTTTAAATGTAACTTGAATTTATCCTTCACTTGCAACTTTTATCACAAGCAAGCGATTATTGAGTTCATGATTTAGTCCATCTTTACCTTTGGTATAATTAGTCGATTGTCATTATTTTTTTAACAATTATTATATTAAAATAATTCTACTATATTAATGAAGTTTCAAATTTGAGAAAAGTCTTTCAACTAATAGGATATCACTTTAGTAATCTAGCCCATTATCATTATTGATATGACTTTTGATCTATTGTAATATTTGACATCGTTAATCCTTAAACATAGAATTCGTTTAGTACAATTTCAAGAATTTTAACTTTAACTCTATATATATTGTTATTATCGTATAAATTTTTATATATAAATTTTTATTATATAATTTTAATATTATTTATTTCTTACCTTTTAATTTTAATTTATTATAATTATTAAAACAGACTCTACAAATAAACATACTTATAATAATACCGACACTTTGGTCTGGGCTTCAAGTAATTAAAGAGACTGACAGCTGGACATGCTCTTTTTTAGTTTTATTCTTTTAATCCTCCGGTGCTGCAAGGGTTGAGTGATGAGATTTGAGTGGGACACTGGGACACGTTTGCATTAAAAAAATGCTCGAGCTGAATCCACTACCTTGGGTGCTCTCATCGAGAAACCAGTGTGCATACATTGAATAATCGAGTAAATCAAACAACTGGTCTAAAGTGGGTTCTCTGGTCATCTAACAAAGCAAACCACGGTAGAAAGAAGAGAAGGAAGGAAGGAAGGAAGAAAGGTAAGCCGCCACCCAGCAACATATTTCACAGATCATGCAGCTAGCTGTAAGATAAACTAGATTCGCACAGCTTGACAGCAGAGTGGAAGGAAGGAAGGATGGCGTCTACGGCATCCACCTGGCGTTCTTCTGCTCTGGTGGTGGTGGCCTTCGTCTGCCGTCTTTCTAGTCTCCTTCTCTGCCTTCCTGGCAGAGCTCAAGCTCAAACCACAACTCACCCAACTGAAGGTATGTGCTCCCTCGCAACGTCAACACCATCCTCCACAGCTTCTGTTTTCTTCCACATCTCTGCTGTTGAAATCTCCCTTCTTTCGTTGAAATTCTCCAATTGAGAACGTGGTATGTAATTTGTATCTACGTACTCTTTCCCCTTTTCTTTTTTTCTATGAATTCTGAATTTTAAATCTTGTCTTTTAACTTCTTATATCATCAAAATTGAGAACAGGAAAAAATGAAAATCAAGAAAAAGAAAAAAAATTAATTTGGTTGTCGTTTCAACACAAGGAAAATTAGAAATTTTTATTTTTATTTTTATTTTTAAATTTTTCGTTTTGCTTTCGATTTTACTTTTACTTTTTATTATTTTTATTTTCGGATGACATCGATGACCCCCATCTGGGCAGTCGGAATGGGCAACACACGGAGAAAGAAGACAATTTTGAAATTTATATGATTTATGATAAAATAAAATGATGGTATTTTTTAAAAAGTTGTAATAAATAATAAATAAAATAAGTAAAAAATAATATATAATATTTATTATAATAATGTGATGATAATATTTTTTTTAAAGTTACGATGAATAACGAATAAAATATGTAATACAATAATGAATAATATTTATTATATTAATGTGGTGATAATATTTTCTTTAGAATTGTGATAATAGTGTTTTTTTAAGAGTTGCTATATCTAATAAATAGTAAAAAATATAAAAGTTATTTGGTAAATGATATTATAGAATAATGTGACGTAGATAGTAGGTTAGTGTATTTAGAATTAATAGGAAATTATGTAATTTTAAATAATTTTTTATTAATTCTAAATAAAAAACGTAATTGTATAATAATAAATACCTGGACAAATAAGGTCAATAGCTTTCGATGAAGGGTGATCCTCGGGCAACAAGAAATAAAAAAGAATTTTTTTAGTAAAAATAAAATTTTATTTTATCACATTATTATAATAAAACAAAGTCGAGAGGGGGGGGAGTTTTGAAAAACGAGAAAAATTTTCCGAAAAATCAAAATACATTTTTTCAATTTTTATTTTTTCGATTTTTTAAATTACACAAACCTTCCTTAAATTGAATTAATGTTCTTTGTCTTACCTTGTTGTCTACAAACATAATAGACTTTTTTGTTCGAAAAAACGAAAGAAAATTTGCAGTAAAATCATATCCCAAATGTAGGACATTTTCATTCACTAATTTTGATATAAGTATTATTATTATTATTATTAACAGCATTGGGAAACGCTCGTGAAGATAGAATTTTTTTTTTTTTTCTATTATATTGATAATACCACGCGGTTGCTGATTCCTTTTCATTTTCCATTTTTTCCAGGTTCTCAATTTTAAGGTGTTTATATTTTCTAAAAATCTTAGAAAAAAAAATTTAAAATTTTTAGATATTTATGCATCTTAGAAAATATAAAAAAAAATAAATTTTTTTATCACTGTAAGTATAAATTTTTTATACCATTTTCTACTTGTTAGGTTGGAAATATTTTTACCGTCAATGAAAATTTTATTACAATGTACTATCTTGACTTTATATATCTTATCTAACCTCTTTCGAACATAGTTGAATTTGTAGTTATACAAAAAATATAAAATTATATTTGAAATATTAAAATATAAAATAATTATAAACTTTTTATTTTCTAATTTTTCTTTTTCATTTCTTAAATTTATGTTTGTTAGATTTTGATGTACACAAAAGGCTCTTACATTACAAAAGTTTTTTGAGATGCTCTCCCTATTTTTCTATCTTGTGGTTTAATGTTTTCTTTTTTAATAAGAATATGCCAGGTTGATGAATAAAACTATGTTTTCTTTTTCTTTTTTTTTCCTTTAGCTTTTTTACCTCTTTGAAATTGCTTCTAAAATATATTCTCAAAAAATACAAATTAAGTTTGATGTTGAAATTTTATTATAGATGTTATTTTTATAAAATGATGGATTCCAGCAAAGCTGACAGGTTTTATTTGGTTGACAATAATATCACAATATTGTAATGTAATTGAATTAATGAATTATATTTGTTAGTTGGCTTATAGTATTTAATTTTTATAATTATAAGTTTTAAAATATGATTATAAGAAATGAAATTCTTTAATATATATCACTTAACCAATCAAGCAAGCATGAGCTAAAATGGAAAAAAAATTATGAAATCTTAAATTTAGGTTACATTTAATTGCCGAATATTATAATTTAATTAAATAATAAAACCAACTAAACAACGCCATCAAAAAACTAATTTACATAATCCACCAATTGTGTTTTTGAAGATAATCCACGTGTTTGAAATTCCCTCAATGCAATACAATTATCTCAAATTAATATTTTTTAAAAAAAATCAAAAAATCTTGACCATTAAAGTGATATCCTAGTGACCTTTTTACTAAAACTTATATCACCAAATTCAAAACTTTTACTAATGTAGTAAAATTATCTTAACATAATAAAGTGATATTTAAGTAGTTAAAAAATCTCAAAATTTTCTACACTTCGATAATGTAGTAAAATTATATTAATATAATAATAGTAAAAAATATTAATTTAAAGAGAAATAATACTCTAGTAACGTTAATAGAGTAATCTTTAGTAATGTCATTTTCAACAATTTAGATTAAATCTAACTTAAATATATAAAGTAAGTTTGTATACGTAACTATATAAACAATGTATTATAATATTTTTCTTTATCTACGACATTTCGATAAACAACACTTCCTATGATTACATCGTAACAATATGAACTTATTTAAGTTAAATTAAATTTATACTGTATAAAAATAATACTACTAACAATAAAACTTTAGTGATTACTGTAGCATTTAAATAATCCGTTTCCTAATTTAAATAATCAGATTTTCATCTCACATTTAATAGCATGTGGTGCACGCTAGTATCCTCCTCTTCAATCCCACTAACGTGCGCCTTCGTTTCACTGCGCAGTGGCGGCGTTGAATACGATGTTCAAGCGGTGGACAATCTCGTCAGGGCCGACTTGGAACGTCAGCGGCGATCCATGCACCGGCGCCGCCGTCGACAACAACTCTATCGACGACAACAAATTCAACCCCTTCATCAAATGCAACTGCAAGGACGACAATGGGACGACCTGCCACATAACGAAACTGTAAGTAGTACAGGTGGCCAACCTGCCACCAGCGATATGGTTTCACTTCGGCTTTGCAGAACAGGATGGATTGCAGTACCATTTTTAAGTTTTGTTTGTGTTTGTGGTCTTCAGGAAAGTCTATGCCTTGGATGTCACTGGCCCTGTTCCGGAGGAGCTCCAGAGCCTCCCCCTGCTCACCAACCTGTGAGTTTTCTCATTTCAGATTATGTTGGAACATATATTCTAGAGAAGTTGCTATCTGTTTGTTAGATTCCTTGATTTCTCGAACAAATTCACTCATGTTTAGGATTACATAGATTCAAAATTCGCTACAGTGTGCCATTATTGGTCAAAGAAGAGATTTTCGATTATTAATAGGTACCGATAGGGTTTTGATGCCCTTTCCATTTTTTTTGGGGGGCAGGAACTTGGGTCAAAATTATCTCACTGGTTCGCTACCAGTATTTCTAGGGAACTTATCAAGCATGCAGTACATGTAAGTCATCGATGTTTAAAATTTTACAGTCTTTTTCTTCATATAATAAATCTTACCACATTTTTCATAGGACCTTTGGTATCAATGCACTCTCTGGAATTATCCCTAAGGAGCTTGGGAATCTCACAAATCTTAAATCACTGTAAGTTGTATGACATTTTCACATCAATTCAGGCATTCAAATTGAATTCTGTTTTGAGCACTAGCATAGGATGATCTATGATCCCATGCAATAAATAAAAAGAGTTGACTTTATGTTTACTGATGATTTCTGCCAATTAGTTGGTTCCAATAGAGCTTTGTGACCGTGTCTTGGCATTCATTTTCACAATTATTGCAGGGGACTAGGCTCAAACAATTTTAGTGGCTCTCTTCCCTTAGAGTTCGGAAGTTTGACAAACTTAGAACAATTGTAAGTTGTTTATAAAGATTTGTACGCTGAGTTGCACCATAACTGAAGATCTGTGTTTTATTGGATAGGTACATTGACGGTTCTGGACTTGGTGGTGAGATTCCATCAACATTCTCAAAGCTTCAAAATCTGAAAATAATGTAAGACTCCATTCTTGTTGTTTATGTATGCAAGACCTTCCAGCAACCCAAATTAGTACTTTCCACTCATTTCTTGTATTTCCTTCCCTTGTCCCTGCCACATCACTATTACATGGAGGGAAAATTGAGATCATTGGATTTTTGGGCTGGTTTAGTCATATGGCTACCTAAATGGACTTTTAACTGATTCAAACCTTCTTCTTTAGAAGAATTGTCAGAAAAAAGTCAATGTAACTTGTAAATTATTTCTGTTAGATGTAGGCTTATCTATCTATCTATCAATATATATATGTGTGTGTGTGTGTGTGTGTAGAGAGAGGGAAATGTATGTATTGGGTATCCTTCCATCCAATACTTTGTAACCCTCCTTTGTGTTGATTGATGTCACTTTTTCACCCTTACATGGTACCAAAGCTATGTCCATCTCCACCCTAGCAGCTCCATCTCCACTTGTCATTGTCACTGCCAACCATCCACGTCCACTCGCCACCCATTGCCGCTACCACTGCCACCCTCCATCTCCCATTTCTACCACCATCTCTCCAATCTCTCCCATTCCCCTTTAATCTAAAGTATGTAACTTACAAAAGACTCATATATAACACATTAAATAAAATGATACATATTAGATTGACATTAACTAAAAGCAGTAACAACATTGTTTAAGTAAGAAAGATCAAATCCTAGTTGACCATACTTTTATTGGTGTACACACTATTTTGTTGTTAACATCATTAAACTCAATTAACATACAAACACATGTACATATTAATAGGTTAATTCATCATTGACATCATTTAACTCTATCAACATATGAAAGCTTATATATACTAAGAGGCAAGGATTCAAAAATCATCTGGATTTTCAATTTGCTTAGGATTGACTGATTGAAGATAATATATGGATTGCATCCATAATGTCGAATCATTTGATCTAGTCAATTTTTTGAATTGGGGAAGGTTGGATTGACTGATTTGTGTAAAGGATCAAACAATTCAACGAAGGGGAAATTTGTTCTCTGTCAAAGTTTAGAAAGACACTGAAAAACAAGGGCATGGATAGGTAAATCCATTTGGTCAAAGTGTTAGGATTGAGACTTCACTAAAGAGAGGTGAATGGTGAAAGTCAAAAATTATTCAATAAGAATTTATGTTAAAACACTTTTAAAAATGTTCTTCAAAAGTATGACTTAGAAAAATAAATTTCATTGAGATAAAGATAAAGAAATAAAACATATGCTCAATCAAGACAAGTGAACGCAAAAGATTTTTATAGTGGTAACCTACCTTTGTGATGATTGATGCGTGTATGTATGTATGTATGAATAGGTAGATATATATGTATGTATTGGGTATCCTTCCATCCAATACTTTGTAACCCACCTTTGTGATGATTGATGTCACTTTTTCACCCTTACATGGAACCAAAGCCATGTACATCTCACCTTGGCATCTCCATCTCCACATGCCATTGTCACTACCAGCCATTCACTTCCACCCACCACCCAGTGCCACTACCACTGCCACCCTCCACCACCCCTTTGTACTGCATTTGATAAAGGACATAAAAAGTCAACTTCTGGCACTTGTACTCACATTGAAGGTAATCTAGCTACTTGATGTAGCGTAAAGCAAAATGAAGTTTCTCGATCCAATGTAGAGGTTCAATATCAATCAATGGCTTAAATACTATGCAAGATGATGTGGATAAAATCAGTCCCAGAAGTGCATGAATGTGTTGACAACACTCTTGAGGTTATACATTGTGAAAACTAAATTGATATTTTCATTGTTAGAAATCTACATTTCATGAGAGAATAAAACATATAGAGATTGACTGTCAGTTTGAGATATGATGATAAAATACTTAATTTCCACTCAATATTCAAGGCATTCACAAAGACTTGAATGAGTGCTTTTGAGAATTTAGGCATGTTTGACATATATGCATTGAGGGAGAGTAGAGTTATATGTATATATATATAGATATGTAGTGTTGTCATGTAATTCAAGTAATTAGATATCCATTTATTATTGGGTATCCTTCCACCCACCATAACCATGTATACTT
>JAMKPZ010004825.1:0-42148 GCA_024699675.1 Amphibolis antarctica | reverse complement strand
CTAAATGCAGCATTTTCTGTATGGTTTTGAAGTGAAACCCTACATCCAAGCTAAATGCAGCATTTTCTGTATGGTTTTGAAGTGAAACCCTACATCCAAGCTAAATGCAGCATTTTCTGTATGGTTTTGAAGTGAAACCCTACATCCAAGCTAAATGCAGCATTTTCTGTATGGTTTTGAAGTGAAACCCTACATCCAAGCTAAATGCAGCATTTTCTGTATGGTTTTGAAGTGAAACCCTACATCCAAGCTAAATGCAGCATTTTCTGTATGGTTTTGAAGTGAAACCCTACATCCAAGCTAAATGCAGCATTTTCTGTATGGTTTTGAAGTGAAACCCTACATCCAAGCTAAATGCAGCATTTTCTGTATGGTTTTGAAGTGAAACCCTACATCCAAGCTAAATGCAGCATTTTCTGTATGGTTTTGAAGTGAAACCCTACATCCAAGCTAAATGCAGCATTTTCTGTATGGTTTTGAAGTGAAACCCTACATCCAAGCTAAATGCAGCATTTTCTGTATGGTTTTGAAGTGAAACCCTACATCCAAGCTAAATGCAGCATTTTCTGTATGGTTTTGAAGTAAAACCCTACATCCAAGCTAAATGCAGCATTTCAAAAATATATTCAGTTTGGAAGACGTACCCCTGATTGTACGATTGGTGATGAGCTAGATGACATTGGAATAATATCAGCGTACATGTAGTAAACCTCAATCCATGTACAACATATCAGTACATTCGAAGAAGCAAACATGTGCACAAGACCTTTACAGCTAATGCACGATGCACTCGGTTGGGAAGGTTTTTTGATAATGCACGTATGAACCCAAATACATGATGTCAGTGTCCAAAGATACCGGAACCCTAACGTTACAGCTACCAAGGATGCTGTCATGGTGATATCTTTATTTCAATCCATTTTTCTATTTCTCACACCATTGCTCCATAGTCGCGAAAGAGGATTGCACAAGTGCAAAAACGGTGGACCGGAGAAGAGCAAAAGAGGGAAGTGAGGATAAACGTCATAGGAATGAAAATTCCAAAATGTTAAACTTATACAAAGAAAAAAAAATTTAACTTTTCCTTACATTCAATGACACCCAACGAAACTAGTGGAAATGAAGAGAACGGTCAAAAAATATCTGTAACAGAGACTCCTAGATTTGGCATGACATATAGGGCAGAGGACGGTGGATTAAAAATAAAGAGGATTCAAAGAGAATGTTAAAAAAGACAAAAGACAATAAATACAGCAAAGAAACAGAAGAAAAACTGATAATAAATTTTTATGAAATTCTAATGCAAACACTAAATTCGAACAAATTCTGGAACCAAAGACAACAAGCAAACAAGATCCTGTCTCAGTAACATAGACGGAGTTAAACAATAGCATTAGCTGCACTGGCGATTCTAGGCCACAGGTCGGCACATTCCTTTCCGATAGGTCCATTGATCGCAGATCCTGCGGTAAAGAAAAAACAAAGTAGATATTAGATGACAGATCCCATTTGGGTGACATCCAAGTGGGCGTATCATTGTCTCCAGCACAAAACAAATAACGATTAAGTTACCTTTCATTTCTCCTTTTGGGTTCACAATGACACCCGCATTGTCTGAAAAGTAAACATCAAGAAGATCATTACAAAAATTTAAAAAAGAACCATTAAAACATTAATTCAAACCATAGTGGCATGACCTCACCAAAAAAGTACTAGGCGAGGATATAATCAAGATTCAAACCACCAAAAAATCATTACTCGACCATTATCAAAAAAATAATCGTACTTACCAAGAATAGCTAATAAAATCACTCGATAGGTTGAAGGGAAAAAGACAATATTTTAACGATCTTTGTTGTTGCATTATGGATCAAAGTTACTTCAATCATTTACTGGTGAAATGAAAAAGAGACCAGCTGTGATATAAATTTCAACGATAATTTACCAGGAGACAGGTAACACGATGTCAGAAATTAGATGAACAACGTGTTGTTTAAAACTGGCACAATTAATATATGCTTCCTTCAGTGACGGACAAAATTAGGAAAAGACCATCACCCAGTAAATAAGGAAAGGAAGCAACAGCAGTAGAGAAAATCTATATACACAAAGAAATATATTAAGAATACAAATAATTACATATTTTGAAAAACAAAAGTTAACACGAAAAAAACAGCAAATGAAATACTACACGCTGATAAAAGAAGTAAAATGAAAAATCAAAGAATTTTGATGCAAGAAATAACAGCAGCAACGCTGCCACACGAGATAATGGAATACGAAGCCACACTCAAACAGAGAACTCTCTCAAAGGCCAACAGCCAAAGAAAGTTTAATCAACATTGAGAAGTTATATCTGCAAAGTTTACTTGAGAATTTATAAGCATGAAAAGTCAGCTACATCACATAAACATAGAGCCTCACAAACACGCAAAGGGAGGGTGCAATTGCTCCAGTAAAAACAAAAAACAGAACTTGGAAAACAGAAGGAAAAAATAACCGCTCTATGTAAAACACAAAAATGACGAAAGATATATGCCTCATGGCCAGTCCCAAAAGATAAATGCAGCAACGCTGCTACTCAAGGCGATGGAATATGAGGACACTCCCAAATGGAGAACCCTCCCAAGGGCAACATGCCCAAGAAAGTTCAATCAACATTGAGAAGTTTAATTTGCAATGTTAACTCAGGAATTTACAAACATGATTTGTTTGCTCCATCAAGTTGAAGAGATTTACAGCCAGTAAACCAACCCCCATTGCAGACAACTATTTAACAAATCATATATATGTGAGTGTATACACACATACAAACATACATACAGACAGACATATCAACACCCACATAAGTATGCATAGAGAGAGAGGGGGAGAGAGAGAGGGAGAGAGACACAAACAACCATGCATAGACACACGTGGACAGGTGTATTAGTTCCGGTAAAGGCAAAGATACTGACTTTGGAAAAGTGAGACGATCACAGAAAAATCTTATCAGATGTATCCCCAGACCCAAAAGATAATTTCAGGAATGCTGCCACTCTCAAAAAAGAAACTTTGATCAGCATTGAGAAAATTTATTTGCAATGTTTACCAAGGAATTTACAAATATGATCTGTCTGCTTGGAAAAGTTAGGAGATGTAGAGCCTGTCAACCAAACCCAATTGGACGCAACAACCACACTCTGTGTGTGTGTCCTTGTAGGTATACATGCCCATTAAAATCTAAAAATACGAAACTTAGAAATGTATTAAAAAAGACAACTCAGATTGAGGCGATTTACAGCCAGTAAACCAATCACCATTGCAGGCAACTAATATACAAATAACATATAAAAAAGACACACACACACATGCACACGCACATGAAAGTGTGGATTAGCTCCAGTAAAAACGAAAAATTTGGTCTTTGCAAAAATGAAGCAATTAAAATTAGAACTTGAGTAAAATGCAAAAATGTTATGAGATGTATGCCTCATGGCCAGTCCCAAAAGATAAATGCAGCAACGCTGCTACTCAAGGCGATGGAATATGAGGCCACTATCAAATGGAGAACTCTCTAAAAGGCGACAATCCCAGGAAAGTTCGATCAACATTGAGAGAATTTATTTGCAATGTTTACTTGGGAATTTACAAACATGATTTGTTTGCTCCGACAAGTTGAGGAGATTTACAGCCAGTAAACCAACCCCCATTACAGGCAACAACTGGGGTGTGTGTGTGTCTCATCGAAAGGTATAACAGCCCCACTAAAATCTAAAAAATATGAAACTTGGAAAATGTGAAGCTAGTAAAAAAGACAACTAAAGAAAAACGCAACAACGTTAAGAGATGCATTTCACATGGCCAGTCACAAACGTTTAGTTGCAGCAACACTACCATACATACGCACTTCATACGTAAACCTGAACGCACATTAATTTAGGCATATGGCCAAGTGCTTCACTGCGAAACAACGAAATCGATAAATTTCAAAGAAACCAATAGAATCTAAACACACAAAATACAGATGAAGATCTTAATTATACCATGGGATGTCTAGGAAATGAGAAGCATACCCTCAAAGTACATGAAAACGCCATCCTTTCTGCGCCAGGGTTTCCTCTGCCTGACAATGACGGCAGGCAAGACCTTCTTCCTCAGATCAGGCTTCCCTTTCTTGACGGTGGCCATGACCATGTCCCCGATGCACGCCGACGGAAGGCGATTGAGCCTACCCTTGATCCCCTTCACGGAGATGATATACAGGTTCTTCGCACCCGTGTTGTCGGCGCAGTTTACGGTCGCGGCCACCGGCAGACCCAAAGACATCCGGAACTTGTTCCCGGCATTTCCTCCCCTTCCTATCGAAAACCCACCCTCCGAATTAGCATCTCGAATAGAAACCACGATAGACAAAAGCACTGGAAAGCAGAAGAAGTGACAAATTTTAGGGTTAGAGTTAGAGTTTGAACCGATGGGTACCTCGCTTCGACATCTCGGCGGCGGGGAGATCGTCGCGGTAACGGCGGTGAATTGGAGCATGATGCTTACCCAGCAGACGGACCTATTTATAGTGCTCGAAATGGTCTGTTTCACTGCAATGAATCCTATCCGTTCAATCGATTCCATCTGCCGTAGGATTGCTTTGCTCAAGCGAAGGAGAAACCCTAAAGGTTTTTGTACTATTATTATTATTATGTCAACAAAAATCACACGATTCTTTCGTTTACTTTTTTGTCTCGTGTAAAAATTGTGTATTTACTTAAATAGAAAAATTAAATAAAATAAAATTTACATTTTTACTATATAAATATTTTGATATAAATTTTAATATAAAATATTAAAATATTTAGTAAAAGTTACTATACGTAATGAAAAATTTATAAATAAATAAAACCTTTATACTATGTTCAAATAAATTTAAGGCAAATGCAAAGATAAATTTAAGTTAATATATGATTTATCGCCAAGAGGTTACCGTAAATTCCATTTGAAACATTGATAAGGAATAATTGGTTTGGCGTACTTTTCAATTATAATTTTATTAATTAAACTAAATTTTAAATTAAATTAGCATTATACAGATTTACTTACAATTTGTCAAGATAAATTAACTGAAATTGAACTTACTAATTATTTAGAGGTATTTATTTATTTATTTATTTTTCATTTATTGTATATGAGAATAATTATTATTGTTTTGAAAGAAAAAATAATATTGTAAAATAATCTTTGTAGAAAATAATTATTACTATAAATTTAAAAGTTAAGATTAACGATATTAATATATATATTAAAAAATGATATTAATATATAATTTAATTTATATTTTATTATTTCAATTCTCACGTAGTAGTCGATTCATGCTATATGCATTTCAACTTGTGTACAAAAATCTCAAAAGCTCGTAAGTTTTTTACGTAAAAAGTTTGATACATTTTATTTGTGTACTTTTTTATCACAAAAATTGTTTAATTTTTACATCTAATTTTATTATTAAGAAGGTGTTCATTTGTTAACTTTAACTAGGTTCAACTTACCTAATAAATTATGCATGTGAAATTTCAATTTTTGTTGCTTTCCTTGGTAATTAATGTGTATTTTTTTACTAACTTTGTTTTCACGGAGATTTGCGTACTTTCGGAAAATATAGAAAATAAAATTAATACAAATTTTCTAATTTAGAGGTGTTCATGTAGGTAATTTTAAAAAAAAAAATTAAAATTTTCAATAATATAAATAGTAAACTTTTTCATATTTACTCTTCTTCTCGTCGTAAAAATGTGCTTAACTCGTTGGTAAATAAAAGGTCTTGTATTTACGTTCACTCTGTGTCTCTGTTACCTATATTATGTCTTGTTTATTCTTCTATTTTTGTAACTTTTATGTCTTCACCACCGTTGTCAATATAAGTGTCAATTCTCTTGTAATTGCTATTGTTTAGTTAAACTTATTATTACTATTTACGATATGAACTTAAGTGTTCTATTTTTTTTTATTGTCACTTATAATTTTTTTAATATATAATTTTTTCATCGTCACCTTTTTTTATAACATATATAAATTGATTGTATACAATTATTTAAATTTTAATAACACATAAATACTTTTTAAAATTTTTCTTTTTTCGTGAATTTTAATTTCTTTTACCTTGCTAAAGGATTTTCATACTTTGTTACGGCTATCGAACAGTTTTTTCAACCATAAGGTTAAAAACAATTGATTAATTTCGGAAACAATGTTAAAATTATATAATAATTTAAATAATAAAAATTTATACGTTAGAAAATTTAAATTCTAAATTTTAATTATAATTTATACAATAATAATGATATTAAAGTAATTTTAAAAGTAAAAAAAAAAGACTCGTATACCAGCGATATCCTTGTATATGCATTGGTACATGCTCACCTCGATTTTGGGTGTATTTATTCAAGAGTCTGTTTGTTTGTTGTATAATTTACAGTAATATTTATTAAATAATTTTAATATTTTATATTAAAAATTATAAAAAATATCTTCATCATAAATTATTCAAAATATTATACTTGTATGAATTTTAACATAAAATATTAAAATATTTAATAAATGATATGATATATAATAAAAAACTGAAATGCATGATATTTAACCAATCTTCGCACATACGAAGCTTACCTGTGAAATACCCATTCCCAAGTCGTTTATGCATATTTGCCATTAAACACGAATACATCGATAGCAGCTCATTCAATGGTGCATTTAATACCAGCAACCCCCACATCTGTAAACACGAAGGGGGTGAAAACTGCAACAACAGAAGAAGAAGAAGGAGGAGGAGCTAGGAGGAGGAGGAGGAGGAGGAGGAGGTGAAGAGGAGTGCGCAGCCGTCAAAAATGGCGGACGGTTGTAGGGAGGAGGAGGGGGAGTACACGAAAGATGGTTCCGTGGATCTCAAAGGCAACCCTCTCCTCCGATCCAAGACCGGAGGGTGGAGAGCCTGCTCCTTCCTTGTGGGTACGTGCGTAAGCTTGCCGATGGCGGCGGTAGCTAGCTAGTAGTAGTATACTTATAGTGGTGGTGGTGATGGCATTTTGTTTCCGATGATCTCTGATGGGATACGTGGCGGTTGCAGTGTACGAGCTGTTCGAGAGGATGGCGTTCTACGGGATCGCGTCGAACCTGGTGCTTTACCTCGCGAGGCGGCTCAGTATGGGCACCGTGTCGTCGGCGAACAACGTCACCAACTGGGTCGGCACCGTGTTCCTGACACCCGTCCTGGGAGCATACGTCGCCGACGCCCACCTCGGCCGCTTCCGTACCTTCGTCGTCTCCTCCTGCATATATCTCTTGGTAAGTTCAATTCGTAACTCATCAACACGTTATTATCATTGGAATCAAGCTTATTTACTTGTAATAATATATAATTAAGCATAGCAAGTGGATTGTTCTGCATTACGCATGTTTTCGAATTTGAATAACAGTCAACCGAATTCTCGCAATTATTATTATTATTATTTGAGGTTAATTTTAACTTTTAAAATTATTTTAAATATTATTATTACTGTATAAATTTAATATATAAATGTTATATTTTACTTACTATATATTTTAAATTTTATTTATAAAATTAACTTTAATTTTAAATTTATTCAACTTCCAAAATTCTCGCAGTTATTGTTCAATTACCATATCAATAATTATTTACTTTCCACCGGACGACAAGAAGCTAATGGTAAGAGTAAGTGCATGTCTGTGGACCATCAATGTGTGGGAGAGGCTGTGAGCAGACAGTACCATTATAAAAAAAAGAAATTTTAGATATTTTAATTTAAGAAAAAAACTCTAGACTCTAGTATACTTTCAAACGCTAGACATTTTAATAAGATTAGATTTTTGATTAGTAAAGTGACTGGTATTAGCACAACATTAATTAAGGCGAACGTACGTGTTTGGGAGGGGATTTGCATGTTAACACTAGCGGTCTCGGTCAAACCATTCAAGCCTTCGGAATGCGTCGAGCTCAATCCTGCCAACTGCCGACCAGCCTCCGCCCTCCAAGTCGGCGTCTTCTTCGCCGCGCTCTACATCCTGGCGATCGGAACGGGCGGCACGAAGCCCAACATCTCGACCATCGGCGCCGACCAGTTCGACGACTTCGACGCGAGGGAGAGGGAGCAAAAGCTGTCCTTCTTCAACTGGTGGACGTTCAGCGTGTTCCTCGGCACCCTCCTTGCCAACAGCGCCCTGGTCTACATCCAGGATAACGTCGGTTGGACCTTGGGCTACGGCCTCACGGCCGCCGGCCTGGCCATTTCGATTATCGTCTTCCTGCTCGGCACGCCGTTCTACCGGCACAAGGTCCCCCACGGGAGCCCGTTCAAGAAGATGGCCAGGGTGCTCGTCGCCGCCGCGAGGAAGTGGAGGGTACCGCTGCCGGAGGACCCCAGGGACCTCCACGAGTTGGGTGTGGAAGAGTACGTTCCAGGGAAGGAGGGGTTTAGAATCGACCCCACAGATTCGTTTCGGTGCGTGACGTATAACGTTGTCGTTAATTCTGTGATTTGGAGATTCGTCAATATACATGCACTCGCAGGTTTCTCAACAAAGCCGCCGTGAAGGATGGCCGAGCAACGGCGTGGAGGCTCCAGCCGATGACCCACGTGGAGGAGACGAAGCAGATGGTGGGCATGATCCCCATCTGGTGCACCATGTTCATCCCAAGCACCATGATCGCACAGATCGGCACGCTGTTCGTGAAGCAAGGCACAACGTTGGACCGGAGCGTCGGCCCCCACTTCCAGCTCCCTCCGGCAAGCCTCACAGTCTTCGTCACGATATCCATGCTGGTGACCGTCGTCCTCTACGACCGCTACCTGGTCAAGCTCGCCAGGGGGTGGACGAATAACCCAAGGGGGCTAACCCTCCTACAGCGAGTGGGGATCGGGCTCGTGATCCAGATCGTGCTCATGCTCATCGCCACCCTCACTGAGACGCACAGGTTGAGGGTTGCCGGCCGGCACGGTTTGGTGCAGGGTGGGGGCAAACTGCCTCTCACCATATTCATACTTCTACCGCAGTTCGTGCTCAACGGCGTCGTTGATGCCTTCCTCATCGTGGGCAGCATTGAGTTCTTCTACGACCAAGCTCCGGAGAGCATGAAGAGCTTGGGGACTTCCTACTCCCTGACGATGCTAGGGGTTGGGAACTTCCTCAGCAGCTTCATCCTCTCGACGGTGGACAAGTTGACGAGGATGAACGGGCACAAGGGCTGGATCCTCGACAACCTCAACGACTCCCATCTTGACTACTACTATGCCTTCCTCACCGTCCTCACCTCTGTCAACTTCGTCATCTTCTTCGCCATGACCAGACTCTATGTCTACAGAGCTGAGGTCTTCCATTCCATCCCTATCCCTAGTCTGGAAGTTGAAGAGCCGGACATTTGAACCTCCTCGTCCATCCGCCGTATCGCCATGGTTTCAGACGACAATGGATTCGTTAAATCAGTTAATTAGTTTGTTACGTATCCTCCTTGTATAATTTGCTATGTTTTGTTGGTTTGTTGTATAATCGGTTATATATACTCACGTACGTACGTAATTGAATGAAAGCGGTTGCAGAAAGTTGAGGAGCCATGTTCGAATTTATCTGTTCAGTTTCATGACATAAAACGACGCTACATATTCTTAGAG
This sequence comes from Amphibolis antarctica, assembly GCA_024699675.1. NCBI lineage: Eukaryota > Viridiplantae > Streptophyta > Magnoliopsida > Alismatales > Cymodoceaceae > Amphibolis > Amphibolis antarctica. The sequence continues at coordinate 32,495 of JAMKPZ010004825.1, read as the reverse complement.
TTGTTTCCATTATCTGTATGTATAAATATTTTATATTTTAATATTTTAAATATAAATTCATATTTTTCATTTGGTTATAAGTTTAGAAGGGATTTACATCCTTAGAAATTTTGTAAAAAAAATAATTTTAAATTGTTTTTAGATTTTTAGATGTTTGTGTATTTATGTGAAAAAAATTTAAATTTTTCTATCACTATAAATATAATTATTTTTTTTAATCTGTTACATTAAAAAAATTCTTCATCCTGAGACACTCCTTTGAGCTCGTGCATTTTTCTTAATTTTCCTTTACAAACCCGTAGATATAAAATTATGTTTAAAATATTAAAATATAAAATAGTTATATATTTTTTAAAATTAAAATTTTTAAATTTTTAGTAGAAATAGTACGATTTTTTTTTATTTTTAAAATTTTATTTTTCATTTAAAAAAAATTATTTCTCGTAATTTTGATACAGACAAGAAGACTTTTGATTTTATTTTTTTTAAAGATTTCTACGGACTTCTTTTTTTTTTTTTAGATTTCTGACGGACCTCGCTGAAATTGTCGTAATTACCGAACCAAAATGGAAAAATCCCTCGATACCTTCGACCTACCGTCCATCCATTCACGCCCCTTCGCCTCTCTTCCCTTCACCTTCTCTCCATTGGCGCCCGGCTTTAGCATCTCAGAGATTACCGGCCGGAGCACAATCCGTCGCCGACGGCTCTCCGGGAAAAGGGTACAGGTGCAATTTTCTATCTCCCTGTGCTATTGTTTCACGGGCTCATATGCCGAATACCGTTGGCATGCGGCTCTTCGGTTGCTCCGCGAGTAGGACACGTTAACCACTGAAACGAACTCAGTTGGCCACTGAAATCAAACCGTCGTTGAAGCTTATCGCGTACCGTGAAAAGAGGATTTTTGGTTATGAATTGAATTAAAAGAATCCAAGTGCCTTGCGCTGGATTTGTTGCGCTGTCTTGTTTTTATCGTATGACTTCTTAGCTGAGGTGAGCGGTCGGTAGCACTCCGGATTTCTCTTGATATGTACTATGATGTCACGGTCACACCATGAGGCTTTTCATGTATAATGCATTCGTCTCGGTGTTTTCGGTCTAATCAACTGCTTAAGACAACCCAAAGATTATCGTCTTTCTTTAATTTTTTTTCCGACCGTTATTACAACTGTGTATTGATGGTACACCTACAGAGCACTATTAATTAAGTGACTTTCTAGAGCACATTTGTTTTTCTTCTTTTAACATACTTGCCATTTGTCTACCATAAACTAGTTGAAGTCTTTAACTATTCTACTTAAACTTTAGTTTAGCATCTACTGATCATGAAACAGTACGTTTAGGGAACATTACTCCAAGAAAAGACAAAGTCCTAATAGTAGGAATCAAATTTCCTTCGTTTAGTTATTGTACAGAAAGTGAATTGATGATATTGACGAATGCTTTCAGGTTTCTTATATTGCATATAAATGTTTGCATAGGAGCTGCCACTTTTAGTAGAATGGGTGTTGTTGACCAAAGCAAAAATAACCATAATAATGGTGACACTATTTCTGGAAAGATGCATGTTGAAGGAACTGCTGCTCGAACCAGACCTTTCAGTTTTGAAGAGGTGATGTTAAGAAGGAAAAACAGGGTAATTGTAGCTGATGTAAAAGATGGTGCTTCCGAACCAAGAGAAAACTATAAAGCCAATGATATTGGCTGTGACTTGAGTCATGGCATCCAGAAGTTTGGAATGGATATAAAAGACAAAGGAAAGGAAGGCCAAAGAAAAACAGAAGACAGGCAGATAGAAGATATTACTACCAAGAAGGGAGAAATTCCTTCAAAGGGTATAAATAAAGGAAAAAATTATTTAGATAATGACACTGAGGAGAAACACAGGCATCGTAAGAGCAGTAACGAAAAACATAGCAAGAGTAGTATAAGGAATCATCATAAGAGTAGGACTGAGGATAGGTTCAAAGATGAATCCAAGAGTGGTACAAGGAATCATCATAAAAGTAGAACTGATGATAGGCTCAAAGATAAATCTGAAAGGGGATCCCAAAAGAAACGTTCTGAGGGTATGACTGCAAATGATAGGGACATGGAAGATGATAGAGAACCTGAACGAAAGAAGAAAAAACTTCGCCACACTCTGAGTGGTGCAAAAATCAGGTCTGAATTAGTTAGACCTGATTTAAATAAACAATTTGAATATTCAGAAAGAGGTTGGCGGTATGAAGGATCAAGGACTAAAACTCAAAGGTCAAGGAGTCGAGAACATTACCATAAAAGGGAAAAGTCACTTTCACTCTCACCTAGATCACACAAACAGCCCAACCATGAGGAATTTTCTCACTTCAGAGGTAGATTGGGAAGACAATATTCTGACAGTGACAAATATAGGGCATCTTGGAATGGTGATTATGACAATCGGCATTACCGACACCATGGTGGTGGGCTTGGTGGCTACTCTCCAAGAAAGAGAAGATTCAAGATTACTGCCAAGAGTCCATCTCCCATGGTCCATTCCCCAGAAAGAAAGGGCATGGCATGGGATCAACGTCCCGGTGGTTCTCTGCCCAGTAACATCCAGTCAGCATTATCTAGCAAAGACAATCTCTCTTCTTCTAATCGCATCACAGAAGATGTATCAAAAGTTCAGGTGGTACCTTCTGATAATACTACAGCAACATTGTCAAACACATTAGCAGATTCCATTCAGCTAACTCAAGCAACACGTCCTATGAGGAGACTTTACATAGAAAATTTACCTCCTTCAGCCTCTGACAGGGATATGATTGACTGGCTTAATGGAGAATTGTCAAATTCTTTTGGCAAAGGATCTTTGAGAACTCCATGCATCAGTTGTATGGTAAGTGATTAAGTCTTTAAGTTAGCTAATGTTCCTATGAATGTTCACGTTACCTGAGGTGACATTTCCACTGAAACCTGTTCTTCACAATGTTTTACAGATAAGTAAGGAAAAATCACAGGCTGTTGTTGAGTTCCTCACACCAGAAGATGCTACAACTGCACTTTGTTACAATGGGAAATCTTTCTGTGGATCTGTTCTAAAAATCAGACGCCCCAAAGATTTCATTGAACCGACAGTAAGAATGCCTTTTGAGCCCATGCTCTATATTCTCAATGCCTTTTGTATTGCTTACTGGAAATAATTTAAGTTCTTTTTACAATAACAACAAAACAATTGAATCATACTGTGAGGTTGGTAACAGGAATCTTTTCTTTAAATTTCTTCCTATCCATAAATATATTTCAATTTCCTTTTCAATAGTTGAAATCAGATAGGAATAAACAGATTTTTTTGTTGTGTTAAAGAGAAACTTCTCTTGGAGCATATTACAGTTCTGAAGGTGTAAATCAACACATTTTTCTGATAGAAGTCAGTTTTGTACAGCTTAAAACCTTAGTAATGACAAATCTGCTTAATTTCTAATGAAGCACGTTAAGTTGCTAACCAATATTTGGTGTCTTGATTGTTTGACAATTTGAAGATAGATTCCTTGTTGTATCCAAAAACACAAGAAATTGTTAGATTCTTGTAAAATTTCACTCTATAAATGCTTGAATCATTTAACTCATATACTCTATACTTTTTGTTAATTCAGAATCTGTGAAGTAGGAAATCACAGATGCTACTATTATTTGATTTGTCAATTCTATGTCCCAGGGGTTTCAACAGTTTTATATGCTAAGATGACTTAATGTTTTATATGGAAAGGTTTTAATGTATAGAATATTTTGAAAATGCATTGTTATAAATGTATATTATGTTTTGGGTGTAGCCTAGAATCTTTCCAGCTTGTTGACTATCAACTTGGTCTGCATTACTGTACCAATAACAGGGAACTACACTTCCATTTTAACTAGTTGTAGTTTAATGTTTGATTACATGTTTATAGGCCATCCATACGAAAATAAAATATACAACATAAATGAAGGGTGATATTCATGATTGAATACTCTAGTGTGCTTTCTTGTTTGTTATCAATTGAAGAACTTGGATGTCAAAAAGAAACATAGCGTAGGTATCTTAGGTATTTCATAAATAAGGAATGTTGATAACTGGGTTTTAATTGTTGAAGTTGAAGGATCGATGTATTTACATGTTTAAGATTTAAAATATAACTTACCATCAATGTATATCTTTCTCATTGTATTATGTTTGTAACATATTTTCACAAGTTTGCTCATTTTGTTTGCACTATTTTTTCATGCACGTTTTATTCATGAATATAAAATTCTTCCATATTTTTTCTCTTGTGATGAATGCCCAAGAAACCATAGCTGTTAAAAAATTTGTACATAATATTTGATTTTGTTTATAAAAGTGGGAATAAAGTGAAAGTCACTAGTTTTACAGTAGCATGTAGTGTTTGGATTTGGATCACTAAGCTGGACCTAGAGTAACTCAAGAATTATGCATCCTCTCAATCAAGGCATACCTGATCTCCTCTATGCATTATATGGTAGAAACCAGCAAAGAGTTGTGCTAATGGACTAGGTCTACATCAGCATGGCTTATGGATTAATTTTTCGTTGAACTACATTTTAGTAATGGAATATGTCTATGTATACATTTGATGCATTTTTGTTAATAGAATAAAGAATAAAGAGGGTTGCTATAGTTTCTGTTTGGAAAGTAGATATTACCACGTTTGCATTGTTTATATTTCTTATTTTCTTTGTGACTAGATTTTTTGCATGTTTATAGTTACATACTTTGCTCTACCTAAGGACTCCATTTTTGGTAGTTTGCCCATTAGCAATATTTTTATAACCGGACGAAACAACAAGGCCCCTTTTTTATACATCTGTTTCAATAACTAATCTATGTTTTTTTTATTTAATTACAAAGAAAAATTGCAAAAATAGAAAAAAATCCAAAAAAATTAGTAAAAACTACAGAAAGTTGGGATTTTCTTTCCACATTCATGAATTCATCATGTTAATAACATTTGATTAGCATCATCACTCAAAATTCAAAATCCAAAACTTAAGCTTTGATTACTCAAAAATAAACATCATGATTGTTCAAAATAAACTACCAAAAACACTAGATTCTAGAAAGTGGAAATGAAAGAAAAATGGAGGAAAAAAGACAGAAGTCACAGAACTGCAGAAGTTTGAAGAGTAACGAATGGGCAGGTTGAGATTTTTCACCCAAATAATTTAATTTTATGTTTTGTTTCTTCCTTTCTTTTTTGATGTGACCACCTTGTTTAAACATTATATCCCAAGATGTTTCCTTATTAATAATAAGATTCAGCCTACACGTTTTCAAGAAAACCTGTCTGGTTTTGACTAGTCCTCCTGGTTGAAGCATGAAAACAATCTAATAGGGGGTAGTCAGACCTAAAAGCTTTCCGATTCACAGTTGCATCAATCCAAATGGTTTGTCCAATCGGGTTTTGATAACAATGCCCATAAGTATGAATTTCTTTTGATGGAAGTACTTAAAATTGGTGGGCTATAGAACTAAATCATTGGCAAATGAAAAGATCCTTCTTTGCCTTTAGAGATAGCTGTGACAAATAAGAGGCTTGTTTCAAAGTACTAGATGTTTTCATTTCCATGATGAGCATCATTGAGGAATTTTATTCAGCGAAAAAGCTGACATACTATCATATTAGTAAAGTCAAGAAGGACAGAAATAAATGATATTATTAAAATAAGTGAAATCAAATTGGCTCTTGTGACAAATGACTCCTTTCTAGACTTGTTTGAGAATAAACTCCTTGATCAACCAGTGAGATGAACTTTCCCAAATTGAACATGGGAGCTGCAGTACATGAAGTCCACTGAAAAGAAAAAAATAATAAATTGTCCCCTGTACTAAGTGGAATCAGAATATGGGTTAAACGCTTCGTAGGCAACATTCAAGTAATGAAAGCCTAAAAAGAAATTCTTAAAAAGCCTGCATTTTGCAGAAGAGACTATTATATTCAACAATAGACCTGGTATCTCATGTCATTCTAGATTTCCGGTGGCTCTTGGTTGTTCAAAGATTTAATAAGTTCCATCCACGTTTGACATTTTCTTTGAATGTGTATGTCATCAATTAGTCTCTCCTCTAGCTCCATGCAGTGTTCTGTGTCATTTTCAAATTGTATGATTTATGATAATGTATATACACAATTATTTAGTTGATCTGTCACATGGTTGTGTATGATTCATTAGACAGGTTGACAGAAATTATTATCTTGTTTTAGTTTTATTTTGTACCCTTATCTCCTATTGTACAAGTTAATTGGATTCCAGAGAAACTGGGATTTTATATGGTTTTTGTTTGATTTTTCCTATATTTTTATCTTTTTTTAAAATTATATAGATTTTCTCTCAAGGATTAAGTAGTTTTTCCTGTAGAATTTTTCTTGATATGATTTCATGTTCAAGGATTATTACAAGCTATGTTCAGCTTGTCTGTTGTCTGATTTGACAAGTTTGACATTTGTTACCATTAGGAAAGCGATGAGAGAGGAAGTAACCACAATTTAGGACATTATCTAGTGACACAGTGATTATCGGGTGCTGGTAAATAGTAAGGAGACTGCAACAAGGGTGGTGCATCCATCTGGAAAATGATGCTGATACCCCTATAGTTGCACATAGAATAATGAGAAAGGCTCAAAAATGAATATTTCTACTATTCTAGTTTGTTCGATATGGCTTGCATCATACCTAAGAAATTATGTTGTGTGCTATTAATTGTGGCTATCTTGATGTCCGCTCACTCCATTTCCAGCATTTTTGAGAAGTGATGGAGTTTTTATGGAGGTTTTGTTTTATATATATGGATCCCATTCAGATTTTCGTCAATTGTATTTTCAGCAAATTTGGTTTGTTTCTACAAGGCATAATATGCTTCTTATATCAGATGAAGTGTTGTCTGACATCATGTTGGAATCTCTCTTAAATAGGGTGTTTGTATTGGGTATGTCATAATTCACATTCAGGATGCTGACAATGCGAGGACCTTTTTAAAGCAGACTTTCAGGTCTAATGCAACGTTGATATGGTAGCAGCTTGTTATTTCATTGACTTTCAGTGACCAGACAAACTGATGCACTGATGGCATTGTGGTACCATCCCTTATAAAATTATTAAGGATCCATATATTTGGCTCATTAAGGGTCTTGCATTGTTAATGCAAGGATATGGAGTACTTTCCTTTTATGCTTGGATATTGCTTTCACAATCTTCAATGAAGCTCTCATACAGTGGTACAGTGCTCTGTCAGTTGATTGTTACAAAAGCTTGTCTTGGCTCTGATGGTAGTTGCTATGTTGCATTGTTTCTAAGTTCTGCAGGTTGGACTGGTTGTCTAGACAAAAATTAATTAGTATTAGTGTATCACTTTGTGTTTATATCCATAACCTGCTACATGCAGTAACCTAATCAGCTACTCATGGTTTCAAATTCTATATGCCATATCTCATAAAAGGGTCTTTGCTCAGATGATTGATTCTCATCGATGAAAAATATTTTTAGTTTGATTGTTACATTTTTCTTTAATAAAGTAAGATAATGATGCTGTTTTCGTATCAACCTTAAGTGTATGTGCTTGTTTAAATGCTTTTTGCACTTTGCCATATTCTTTGTACCAGTTAACATTTTCATTATTTTTTTGTAATAGTTACTTTTTAATGTTTTCATCTAAGAAATTGAAAAATCCAGTACATTGTATCTATCATCTTTTGGTAAATTTAAAATGGTTTGGTTGTTTTTAAGTTTATAGACCACATATTTCATGGGCCATGGGCTGACCTTTCTGGGACGAACAACGCCAGCCCCAACCTTTATATTATATTATGACTTAAACAAGTATGACAGTTAATTGAAATATATAGAATAATTATGACCATGCCTTGGTTCCAGTATGTTGTTTGAACATGAATCCTTTCTCCACATTTAAATTTTGTGAAGCTTCTCTTGTTACAATGCATATGCAGATAATTTAGATTTAGGCTATATTTGTTTGTCCTCTATAAATATGGCTTTAGCCAATGTACTTGTTTATATTTCATTGTTGGTGACTGCATAGTGCTGATCTGTTAATGTTGCCTTATTATGCCAGGAGACAGCGTTGGAAAATGGAAAAGAAGTTGAGGTTCATGAGACATTGCTTTAAGATATTTGTCTCAGTTATTCTGGTCTATAAAGTGGCTTTCTGTTGAGAAAACCTAAAAAAATCAAACTCTAAATATTTGGTCATGTGGGCCTCGGCATTTGTTTTTTGACGAACAAGTCTTTGGACGATAGTGGTATCAATTCAAATGATGTCCCATTTTTCATTATTGACGCACTCTTAAATTAACCAACTCAACCTTTTGAGTTGGTGGGGGCTTGGTGGTTCCACAATCCGTGCGGAGTGTCACATCCTTGTCTCAATGATGACTCTGCCGGTGTGATTCTTTTTTTGACCAAGGATCAATTCCATTGGTTAATTTTAATCCCCTCAAAATAATTCATCCACTTGAATTATTAATGGGTTTCTCTCCAATATGTTTTTGATATATATTGAGAATCCAAATTCTCATGATATGCTGAAAATAGATGTTTGTTCATTTTCAAAAATGTACTTTGTTCCAATTCTGTACTCTATAATTGCCTTTTGACCGTATAAATTGTTCATTTTGTTAGCCCAACTTTCATAGCTCAAGTAAACCGTGGAAAAGGCCTTTAGTGGCTGATTAATATGTAAATTTAAAATTTAAAATTCAATGAATATAATTGTTGTTGGCATGAGTACACTTCTGGGGCCAAAGCTTTTGAATGAGACTCCATGGTTTGCAGACACTTATAACTTGTTTAGGAGTTGTAGAAACCACTTCCTGCAAACTGCAAGGCACTATTCTGATTCTCTGAATGCTAGTCATGTAGTTTGACCATTGATATGCCATAATCAGGAAAAACACAAGTGACCAAAATGAGGCTGTACGTTAGGGCAGTGTGCACAAGGGTATTAAAAGTTCAAATTAAAATCACATTTATAATATAGAAATCCTTATTAATATTATATAGATCACACTAATTTTATCTTATGGTGAGTATTTTTACCATTAAATATAACTGCAAACATCAATAATTGAAATTTATGAAAATTGGCTTGTTTTGAGCAATTTGTATCAATAACATATATTGCATTAAATGGAGTAACAAACTAATAACATCTTATAAGAAGAACAATGCATCTATAAGGTTAGAATTTTAAATTTTAACATAAAAATTTCATTGTGTACAACCAATTGTGTAACATACCAGCATTGGACTCAAATTCAAAAATTTTGTTTCTAGAGTTATTGTAAGAGTGTAGACAAATTTCAATATAAAAAACATGGCTATTAAAGTAAACAATAAATTGGATGGCATTGACTTGAGATCTGAAGGTTCATCCATTATTTCTGACATCCTTGCGGTCACTAGTAGACCAAGAAAGATGTATAGTTGTTTAGATTCCCATGCATTGTTTTTTTTTTTAATCTTCGTGAGGTCTGCATATTTACTAAAGAAGGTGATAATGCATTAATTTTGTTTAGAAGACAGTAATATAGGATTTTTGGGTCTTTGAATGGTTGGAGACTTGGAGGAAAAACATGAAAAAGCATTGCAGTCCCCTGATTTCTTGTTGCTGTTGTTGGATGAATATTAAGACTGGCATCTCTAGTGAACCACATTAAGTGATAGTTATTTTATAAAGGCATTTTTTCCATACATGAGAAGAATTATTGTATAATGTCAATTCTTAATGTTCTTGATTTAATAAAATTTCTCTGTGAGTAATGACTCTAATACTGAAGTTCTAAGATCAGCAAAAGCACTTTTTACTGTAACGATGACAACTGCAAAAATGTATTCCATTATTCATGCCCAGGTGTTCAGACGATTGATATTTTCTTGCAGTCTGGAGCCCGTGACAAACAATTGGTTGTCACTGATGCAAATCATGAAAGTCAAGTGAACAATTCAAATGATATTTGCCTGGTAGAGCATACCATATCTGATGTCGTAAAGGATTCACCCCACAAGGTATTTGACTATGCATTGACTTCCTGTGGGATATGTTTTTATCTGCATTTTATTTCAATTTTCAAAAACTTGTGTAGGTAATTGCATTTATTGTTCAGCTAGTAACAAGATATCCTGCATGGAAATTTTTGAAAATAAGTAATTATATTTATCATACTTATTAAGGCAGTTTCCCATCTGCCCACCTTAGATCTATAAATAAATATATATATATATATTCATTGCAAAAAACTTAGATCTATAATTTTTTTTAAAATACCAGTAAAATATAGATAATTATTGAAATATATAATGATTACAATCATTCATAATTTTGTAATTTACACATTGTATTTTGATGTTATCTTAAGAACATTTATATATTTCAATGTTATTTATAAAATAATAGATTCTAAACTATACATAATTGCTATCAAATATTTATAGGAATATATAACATATACATAAAAATAAAAATGTGTATTTATTTGGGCACTTAGGTGCCCCAGCACCCAAGGCACCCTAGCTTACCACTTGGGTGCCTTGGTTGCTTAACACATATGATATTTTTTGTTAAATCAGTAACAAGATTTCCTCTATGGTAGGAATTACATCTTTTGGTTTGTCTAGAATTTTTGGATGAATAATGAATTTATTTTTTAACATTTACTCTCATTCTATATAACGTGTTATAATATGCCTTTTTGGCCTTTTCTGTTTATTATATAAATTGTGACTTGAAATTCATGTGAAATTAAAATATATAAATTCTACATGGAACATCTTACAAAGCTGATTTTTCAGAAATTAACATAGGTGCCAGATCATTTGGCTGGGGTTCCTTGAACATTTGGGCAGCACTTATTATAATCTTTTATTGGTGTTTGTTGGCGGCTATTTGCATAATCATTGATGCAATATGAATATATGCTTGGCTATTTTCATTTGTCTTTTGTTTGGAGACTGAGTTATTGTCTTTTTTATTTGTTGTAGTTATTCATTGGTGGTATTTCAAAGTCTATATCAGCGCACATGGTATATTCATTATTTATGTAGCTCTAAGGTTTAAATTTGATCTGTGTACATGAATGCAACTCTGTTTTTACATTTTCTATACATTTAGTTAATGGAGATTGTTAGTGTTTTCGGGCCTTTAAAAGCATATCATTTTGAAATAAATGGAGAAATCAACCAACCATGCGCATTTCTTGAGGTATTCATCCAGATTCCATTTCCTACTTTTTTGCATATTTTTTTTAAAATATTTTTTGGTTCCACTGCTACCAATCTGACTGTAGCATTTATTTTGTATTCAGTATCTGGATCAGTCTGTGACTGTTTATGCTTTAACTGGATTAAATGGGATGAAATTAGGAGAGCAAATCCTCACCGTTGTTAGAGCTCTTTCTAGCAGCCATTTTGATGAGGTAATGTGATATTTTATATGGTTGTGTTTGCATATTCGTTACATGTTCATACCTACAACGTGACACTGATTTTAGCAAGTATACATGCAACCTAGACACTTAGGTATTTTTAATGTTGCTGTTTTTTGGTTCTCGTCATCTTTGCATTTCACTTTCAATGCAGCAGCTAAATGAGATGAAAGAGAATGGGTGGTGTTTAGACACATTTATTACGTGCATGAAAGTCAGGCATCACAGACAAGCGTAGGCATGCCATAGACATATAAATTAGGGAAAATCCAAAACAAACCGGATATGGACATGACTAGGTGCGTGAGGATATATTCAAGAAGGAACATAATAAAGGGCATCACTCAATGTTGTAACAAACTTCAAAAACCCAGTTTTTCTCCTGTTGCAACTCACTTCCAATGAGGACCATCACTCGATGTTGCTTCTAGAAGAGGAAGCCAACTCAGTATGCATCTTCTTAGTCTTGTATAACACCAACAACACAAATATATCGAGAAAAGAAACAAAAAATGGGATTGAACGAACAAATAAGGACTGCATATGAGGCAATAAGAAGATTAGGAAGAAAAAGTATGAAGAAAACTGAGAAAGAGATGATAGATGGAGAACATGCTGAGAGAGGTTTCTTAAATTTTTGTGCAGTTGTGTCCATGATAGATGAGGGAAGGCTGGTTTCTTCCTTTTACTTTATTCCTCTCAGGCTTCTAGTGTCTTTTGAAGGTGCTCTTTCCGTGCAAAATTCCTACTGTATTGAAAGTAATTTAAAAACTAGAAAGGCCAAGGAATTTGTCTTAAATGTGCTTGGGGCATGACCAGACCCGAAATTATTTTAAAAAATAATAGGACATGCCACTTGGCTGGTGACCATGGTATGCCAACTCCAACATTGTCATTTGTTGTCTTCGTGCTTCCCAACAAGTGACACTGACAAACACATACCAAGAGAGGAAGGAAAGGTATGCTGGTATACTAAACCAATGGATAAATTGTTTCAACTTCCAACCCAATTACATTAGAAAGTTGGAGCCAAGGGATTCTCATGGTACATTTTATTTTAGATCCCCATTCGAGTTATAACAGGCAAAGGCAGTGTTTCTCTAGTACATGGCGTATGGACGCCAGGAGTTTTGGATGGGTTACTACCGTAACTTCAGGTTTATTTGAATAAGTGAGAGGCATTGATTTGTCCAAGTCGGTATTGCCTTTTCCAGAGATATATCATATCACTATCTTATCTGTTAAATGTTGTAACTTGAAAAGAAATATGACAAATAGCCAAAGGTTTTCAGACCATTAGTTCATTTACATGCATTCACAATTCGGAAAATACATAAATTTTGTCCTCTGTAGTGTGATTGAGCAAGGGGTTGTCATTTTCCTTTTGGGTGAATTTAAACCATAACAAGCCCCCTTCGGTAGTTTTTCTCCTGAGTGATGGTTCTGTGTATTTTCTGCATGTATTACTGATATATTATACCATGTATATTCAAATTGACGAGTTCACTTACTGGTATGTCAGTTGAAAAAATGCTCACGCTGTACTGTTTAATTATCTTATTTTTATGAAGAGATCTGTTATCCATGAACAACAATCCAAGCAATAATTTTATTACGTGGGATTGGCCATATGACTTCTTTTCTTCCTTGTATTTCTATTGACAGTCAAGTTTTTAGTTAAATTACATAAATTTATTATAGCTTTTTGTGAGAAAAAATTATAATAAATTTCCTTGGTTTCTATGTCCAATTATTGACAGCTTTTTTCCATCTACATGTACAAAATCAACAGTAATATTATTTAATTTTTTAGGACAATGCAGAATGCATTGCAACATATACTATTCCTGAGCATGCGAGGCCCCTCCTTGGGAACCCAACGCAAGTCTTGAAGCTTACGAATGTGGTATATCTTTTACATTCAAGAAAGTTTACATGCTTTTGTTTTACTACATTTTTTCTTGATGTTTTTATATTCTTTTGCTTACCAGTTTAATCGTGAAGATTTTCTGCAACTGTCCCAATCTGAATTGGAGGAAACATTAGAGGACATTCGGTTGGAGTGCACAAGGTTCTAGCCCTACCTTACCATTTTGATTTTGCAAATGATAATGATTGAATATATAAAATAACACTCAAATTAAAATTTGGCCAATGATCTGCAGGTTTGGTTCTGTTAAGTCCGTAAATGTTGTGAGACATTCTTGCAGTTCTAGCACTAACCATGGCATCTCTGAGATGCAAAAGGATTTGGAAACAGGGGAGGAAACTTCTATAACTGATTCTATGCAGCATTCTGGTGCTATGTCTCAATTTGGGCATCCACACGTTGAAGACACCCGTGGAAAACCTTCTTCGAATGGTGGAAATTCCATGAATCATGAGAACACCACCTCTGAAATTGATAGTCATGAACAATCTTTGCAGTCTCATGTTACAGAGGACAGAGATGGTGAAGCAAATGAGAAAAGTGAACTTGGCTTGCAAAATGGTGTGGGTGCCAAAGAGTCAAACGAAGAAGTTGAAAACATTGCATCTAAATTACCAGAGGAAGAAAAGGCAGATGCCAAAATCGAAGATGCCAACTCCCAGACTTGTCGTATTAGTTTATTTGAACCGATGACCGTTCTTGTTGAATTTCTGAGAGAAGAAGCTACCTTGATGGCAGCCCATTGCCTGCACGGTCGGCTCTTTGGGGAGCAGGTTGTGGGGGCTGGCTATGCTTCATATGATGCCTACTGCACCCAATTGCAGACGGAGGCGATGAGCAGTTGAAATCAAGTCAGTGTTGCTGTTGCAGCAGTTGCTCAAGGTTTTTGGAACTGGCAGAAAATTGAATTTCTACCCGGCCCTCATCACCTTTAACTACTGCAGTCGTTGTCAGGATCGATGTCATGGTTACAGCATCTCTACGAGTTTCGTGTAATGTATGATCAAGGGCTGTACATGCGCATTAAATGCTAATTTGCGTTTGACAATCAAGCGGTTATCCTCCTTTCCCTCAGAAAATAAAAAGTAGTATTCTTAATTAATTATTGAGATTTATTTATTATATATGTATTTTTATTTTTTATTATAAAATGATTTTATCAGTAACATTTATTAAATAATTTTAACATTTTATATTAAAAATATCATATCAAAAATTTACATGGTAAATCATGTATTTTTTTTAAAATGTGGAACTTGTCTTATCTCACTGCATCTTTTAAACAAGCACAAGCTCAATTGTGCATTTGAAGATAGTTTGTTTTTCTTGTAATCGAAAAATTGTAAAGTCAATGGCTCGACGTTTACTTGGATAAATTCAGATCAGTCAATTTTCTCGTAATCAATTTCAAAATCATACTTTTAATTTGTTTGAATTTTTAACACGGTCTGATCATAATTTTTACACGTAAATGCTGTTTTCTTTTCAGATTTCAAAGCTAACAACTATTTTTGCTTAACTTATGATGTATATAAAAAAATGTAGAATTCAATTTTTTTCATTCAAATTGCAACACTCTTTAAACTACCGCATAAAAAGAATTATTAGATAATTATTTTTAAATTAAATTAAAATATTGGTTAAATCACCGTATAAAAATACTTGATGACTATTATTAAAAAATACCAATGTATTTTCACAAATATACTACCGAATATCACAGAGAAGAAAACACAACTCGACGAGGGGAAGTGGAGAATGGGTGGTTGGACCGCTGGAGCTCTACTAATTTTAATTTTTCCTAATTTTAATTTTTAGAAATATTTTTATTTTTATTATTATTATTTCTTTAATTTCAAAATTATTTATTTAAAAATTACTTTTTTCTACTTTTAAAATGAAAAAATAAAGTTGGTGAGATCCTAAATTAGATTTTTGAAAATAAATTCTTAGGTTCTGCTGGGGTAACAAAGTTTCGGTGGAAGTGAAATGCCCTTCAAAGACAGACCAGAGGAGAAAGAATCATGATTTGGCAATTCTCATCCCTTGTTTCAAGTTTTGCCGATAAATATACTTTTAATTTCTTTTGCAACAGTGGGATGAATGTCCTGCCCTGAGAGGCGTTGAGCTGTGCCACTCTCAAAGTGCCACATTATATATGTGATAGTAAAGACTAATTTAGTAGTTTTCATCGTAATTACTTTTCTCGTTTTAAAAAGACCTTTTATTTAGGTTTAAAATCTAAGTCATTTTTTCCTCTGTTAACATTAATCAAGCAAAGAAAGCCTCAATCTCATTCTGATGAGTTGTATGGAACAAATCAACTTGACCATTTAAATTACTTGCCAAATCAACTTAAGTATTACTATTTTTGATTGACTTGATTTGCTGCACAGAGATTCATCATAAAGTTTCAGAAGACAAACCACAAGGCTGTCCCAACACTGGGTCTGCAGGGATGGGGGAAAGTTATCACGGGGGTGTCAGGTGTGCACGGCCATCAACCGATCACCTCAAGCTACAGTTCTGCCGTTACTGCATTCAAGCGCAGTTGTTGAAATAAAGGCACCTTTGCTTCACGAGGACCTACCGTTTGTTTTATACATTTGTTATTATATATTTTTATACAGTAATATTTATAAAAAAAAATTTATCTTAAAAAATTATACTACAATACTTATAATTTATATTAAATCATATAATTTAAAAAAATATATAAATTTTACCCATATTGGCGCACAAATTGAGGTCCATTTTGCCTGAAAGGAGAGGGAGGGTGTGCGCAGCTGGATAAAATTAAATCATAAGATTTATGTTACATTTACTTGTAATTTTAATTTTAATTTTTGTATTGTAACTAAAATTAGTTAAAATTACATTTATTTAAAATTTTTGTAAATTAATTCTTATACTTTCAACTACTGTACACATTAATTACGTTTGTATACATTGTAACGATTCTAATTGCAGATATTATGTATCGTTAAAATTGTGAATAAATAAACGAGAATTGAATTTTCAATATATAAAAAAGGAATTCAAAAATCATGGACGTTAAAGGTATATGCTTGCACACAGTTTCATTTTGTACACTGTAAGAGGATACAATACATCTGCTTTAATTACTATTTGGAGCTATTGAAAATGGAGTGAATGGAACAGCAGCATGTGAACAGTTTCGTGCGACAGTCAGAGTTCTCCTTCGAAGCAAACACAACAATGGTCAAACAACAATAGGATTAAACATCAACACATGTCTATGAATTTTTACCGATACACATTGAATTTTTATATTTGAAATGTTATTGCAGATGACATCGACATGATAATTTATTAACCAAAGGTAAATTTTTTTACCATAATTTCGGCAACATGACTTGGATATAATAAAATTTTATTGGCATTGAGCAGAATTTTCAACTTACTGAAGTCTGATACAAAGTTACATCAAAAGGCATTCTTCACTTACATCACCGTGTCATGTGAGAATACATCACAGTCCACCATTTTGGAGTCACTTTTTAACTTATTCCAGGAGTAATTCTGGCCAATACTTTTCTGAGATCTTATTATCAGCTATCACACTTGCTAATCATGGAAGGAACAACACCTCTCGATTTGAGACCTTTTTTTTCAGCAAGAGGCTTCAACACCATAGAAACCTGCCTCCTCCTTGAGATGCCCATAAATATCAAGAAGATAATGCTTCAAGGAGATTGATGGGAATGGCAAGAGCTCAACGCCTAACAATCCAATCTAACCCATTCATATCTGCCGGGAAGAGGGCAATCATGCACTAAATCAAAATTGTAGCTACACAAAAATGTCAAAAGATCATGTGATTAGAGACTACCATGCAAATTTAAAAAAAACAAAGGTGAATGATCTGTTGTGCCCAAAAGTGGACAAACAGCAAGAATCATAGGAAAGTGGAGGAGGATGAGAATATACTTCTCACAAAAGTTTTTTTGTTGCTGTCGTTCTGCACTAGAAAAAAACTCTTCCATCTCACATGTGATGGTAATATTCCTGCGAGCTGCATTTAATTTAGAGGTCCTAGTCATAGAACAAGTTGTTTCCAGAGAATCCGAATCAAGTATCAAGCTATGAGGTGTGCTTTCTCGGGTATTCCTGTGTATAAAGCAATAGAGTACTTTAAATTTCGACGCCCAGGGTGGATAGAGATGGGAACCTGGATAATTATATATCATGAATGCTCCCACATAAAGAAGAAATTAATGGTAAGATGATTTCAATGGAGACATGATTCCTCACTGATTCAGACTGTCAGATCAAATTACTGGGTCTTCATAAAGATAGCACGTTTCTAACCTTATCGGAAACAATGGTGTCTCAGTTATCAACGAGCAGAACAGAAACACAAAATGATGAGGTATGATAGTGGTCCATTTGCAATGTTTATGCTGGTATATTATGAGGTATGCCCGTTAGAGTTTTGCATTTTGTGTTCTGTTGATTTGGTACTTACTTAATGCATCCAGATGTGAGGTCTAGGCTCTAGAAGCATGGACCTAGCGTACAAGAAAAATGCTATAAACAAATTTAAACTAAAAATTCTTAGTTTCTCATAAACCGCCAGAAGGATTAGAATTTTCAAACTTGAAACTCAACTAATTATTCTCTCCATACATTCAGATATTGTTGCATGGCTGGCTATTTAAATAAGGATGGTTTCCAAAAACTAAAATTATAACAAAATAATGAGATAAAAATAAATGGAAATTTGTTGGTGTTCCCTGATGTTAAAAATGACCTCCTCCTTGAACAAAAGCAATCCAGTAGGCAAGTACTTCATCATACTTGAAGAATCACAGAATTTCACAAGAAGAATATACTAACAACCTATTAAGAAGAGAAATCCAATAAATTTGGAAAAAAATAAAGATGAGACAATCGACGGTGATAAATATTGAAATAAAGGCACGATCAATAACACAGGGTAAAAGAAACCAATGGCATTTATTGGCAAATTGCAGATGCAGATGTAGCCCAGAGAGATCAAATGATATCGGTAAGCATGTAAGAGAAAATAAATGCTTCTGAACATATCATAACACAACCTTCCCTATTTAGCTTTCATTCTGTTCCCATCATGTTAATTTATTTTATCTTGGCATTGTTTTGGTCTAGATTCCTTTCCTCCACTGTAGTTGAAGGTTTTAGGAACTTGAAAAGTCACCTAAGCTAGAAGCAGAGAATACTAACTTCTGCTACAAGGAGAAAATGGGTAGCCATGGAACCTTGGATCACCTCATAAAAAACAAATGGTAGCATGGAATATTACATGCAAACAACAACCAAGGAGAGGCATTGAAAAGCTCAGGCACCAAGGAGAGCCTTGAAGCCAAAAATGCCAACGTTAGGATGCAGACATGACATGAGACACTCGGGGTTAAAAGGAAGGCAAAAATTTTAAAGACAGAGAATTTCAATGCTGATAAGAACCCTAGAAAACAGAATCGACAAAGAAAAGCACAGAGAACAAAAAGAAAAAAAGAAAAAGAGACACCTTTGGCAAGATTCCACCTCCGCTCCTCCTTCCATCTCTTTCCCCTCCCCCACTCGACTTCTCCTCTTCGAAGAACTCTTCCCACCGCCCGCCTTTCCCGAATCCAAGGTTGCCTCCTTTACGCCACACTCCGTGCGGAAGATGGAAGGGGAAGCAACCATCGAATGCTTCTCCAGCCTTCTGCTACGAAGGTGCAGACAATAATCGGAAGGAGGATCCCCACGGGTCGGAGTGGTGGGGGTAGAGAAGCCCGGCTTCTGGGGAAGGCGCTGGAGAGAAAGGGTTCTGGAACGGGTGCAGACGGCGAGGGAGGAATGGTGGTGGTCGTGGGTGAGGGTGCGGGAGGCCACCTCCATGGTGGTGGCATCCTCTGAGATCTTGGCCTTTCTCAGGAACCTGCCCATCTTAGGACCTTCGGTTGTAGTGGGGAAATGGGTAGAAGAGAAGGTGGTGGTGATGGGCACCCACAAGGAGGAGAAGAAGAGCGTGTGTCGGCGGGAAGAAGCTCAAGTGGAGGAGGAAGGGCGGAGGAAGAAGTGCACTGGTGGTGTCTGACGTCTGCTGGCGGTGGAGGGAGAGACTGAAGGTTACGTTTGAAAACGAAGCCAGGTGAGTTTAGTAGGTTGGCTAAATATTTTTCAACATTATAACGATATATAATAATATTTATTAAATAATTTTAATATTTTATATTATAAATTATATTAAAATATTTATATTATAAATTATGTAATTTTAAAAAAAATTAAATCTCAACTAACTTATTTTTACCTCTACAATAAACACGTTTTGAGTTTGTATTTTTTTAAGTTGATATAATTTTTAAGATAAGAATTTTTTTATTTTCTTACTGGTATAATGAAAATTTCTATTTTTATTATATTGTTAGTTAATATATATATTTTATATAAAAAAATTTAGAATTTTTTTGGTTTGGTATAATTTGTTGGAGAGAAATATTTTTTATTTTTTCTTTTAACAATTATAGTAAAAAAAATTATTCTTACTATATTCACAATAAAAAATTTTACAATGACTTATTTGTGTACGTAGAATTAAATAAAAATGACTTATCAAGAATTCATATATCAATGAGAATTGAATTGAGTGTAATTAAATTTAATGTAGAGGTATTTGTATATTTTACTGAATTAAATAAAATTCAAATTTTCAATATTTATGCATATATTAGATAAAATTAAATTTTTTTTATTTAAAAATAATAAATAATTAATATATTTTAAAATTTAATTGTTCATAGAATATATTTTTTGAACATATAAAAGCTACAGAATATTTTGTGTCAATAGGGTAGAGGTATTTCACTTAATTCACAAATGAGAGGTTAAAATTGAATTCAGAATCTTCCTTTTATATGAATTTTAGCTAATTTTTTGAAGAAATTAAATTCTATTAGGAAAAATTTATACAAATATTTAAATTAGATAAAATTAATTTTTTTTTAATTCAATTTTATTTAATTTCGTTAACATAAATATTATTCTCAAGTGAAACCTAAGAGAAAATTACGTTTGAGAGGAAAAGGTATAAAAGATTAAGGTTTTAGTTTTAGTTTTACATAAATTTTTACGTATTATTATTATCGTACAAATTTTTATACATAAATTTTTATTTTTGATTTTACGTTAGAACTTAATTTTACAAAACTCAACTTCTAACTCTTTATAATATTTGAAGTTGAAATACTTCTTTGTCGAATACATGTTGAAATGTGAATATGAAATATTTTTAAAAGATTTTTTATTAAAATTTAAGATCTTAAATTTAAAATTTTATTCATACAATAAAGTTATTTTAATATAATAATTTAAAAATATAAATATAAAATATAAAAATGCAAGAAACAGTTACAATCTTATATTTATACTTTTTCGGAAGAGGTAGGATCACAGGATGCGTGTAATTCTGTGATTCTATGAAATAATGAGATGATGTTTTTGTTGAAATTTAATATTAAATTTTTTTTAAATAAAATATATTAATACCGGTATTTTTTTAATCATTGATGTTAAGATATTACAGATTTAATTTCAATCATTTATTTTACTATTATTCCGTGTCATATTATGCAAACTTTAGTTTTAGTTGATGAGACCTGTGGTGAATATGTTTAACTTATTAATGTTAAATTTATATTTTTTATATTTGAATTTTATCCACAATTTTATATTAGCGTATTAATATTAAATTTATAACCGATATATTAATTATGATACGTTAATATCTAAATTAAAATTTTCATTTTCTCTTTCGTTTACAAATATAATAATTTTAAATTTTATCTTTTTCTATCGTAGGTACAGATATCAAAAAATAGTAAAATTAAAATCATTTTCTGTCATTTTTCTTTTTCACTTTTTTATTTTCTATTTTGATATTTTACACAAACATTTCCTTAATCTTTTGTGGATATCTCTCGTAACCCATTTAGTCATTTATATATTTTGTAAAGACTTTGGCGTATTGGTAACTATTTTTTTGTATTTATTTTGGTACTATTGTTATCTTCAATTATAATTTCCTATTTGAAGTTATTGTTAATCAATACTCGTTTAAATCAGATAAAATTTCCGATAAAAAGTGATTTATACTTCTTAAAAATTAATAGAAAGAAAATTTTAAATTTTTTTAAAAAATGTAAAATATTTTTAAAAATTTTAAATTAAATACAATTTTTTCTAAATTTTCGTGATATACATAAATGATTTAATTAAAAAATTTATTTCTAAATTTTTAATATTTTAATAATAATAAAAATTTAATTTTTTTTTATAAATTCTTAAAAAACACAAACCTTCTTACCTTCTCAATCTAAAATCATCGATAATATTTTGATAATATCAAAAAACCACCAATATCGAAAAAAATTTGGTCGGTTGAAAATTTAATTTTTGTTTATCTCTGTCCTCGATGTAGATGCAGTTCGGCATTCGTCGTCGGCGGAAGGAAACGAAACTGGGAAAAGCAAACCCTAACCCTAAACCCTCCCGCTTTTCCTTCTTCTTCCATGGCGGGCGCAGACGAGACGCTGAAGAAGCTGGAGTACCTCTCCTTGGTCTCCAAGGTCTGCACGGAACTGGAGTCCAACGTCGGCGTGGCCGACAAGGTCCTTGCCGAATTCATCACCGAGCTCGGCCGCAACGCCTATACCGTCAATGACTTCGATGCCAAGCTCAAGGACAACGGCGCCGAGCTTCCCGACTACTTCGTCCGTTCCCTCCTCACTATCATCCACGCCATCCTGCCTCCCAGCTCCTCAAAGAATGGTAGCACTGGAGGCGCCTGCGGCGAACCCACTGATCCATATACGGCACTCCGCATCTCTGACGATAGAGACCGTGCCAGGGCTATCGAGGAGGAGATCGAGAGGGAGGTTGAGGAGAAGCAGAAGCTGGAGGAGAGGAAAGACTCTCGAGATCGGGACAGGGATAGGGACAGGTATCGTTATCGGGATCAGAATCAAGATCAAAATAGAGACAGAGATAGAGATTGGGATCGAGATAGAGGTAGAAGAGACAGGGATTCGTCTAGGAACAGGTCGAGGAGGAGAGAAGATGAGCAGGATTATGATAGGAGAGGTCGAGAGAGGAATAGGAGGGTGGAGGATGGGAGGAGGAGGAATCCCAGCCTTGACAGAAATCATAGGAATAATGTTGTCCCTGCTGATGAGCCTGAATTATATGAAGTTTATTCTGGGAGAGTTTCAAGGATTATGGAGTCCGGTTGCTTTGTGCAGCTAAATGATTTCAGGGGGAAGGAAGGGCTTGTACACGTTTCTCAAATATCAACAAGAAGAGTTGCCAATGCTAAGGAGGTTGTGAAGCGGGACCAGGAAGTTTTTGTGAAGGTGATCTCCATTTCAGGGCAGAAGTTGAGTTTGTCAATGAGAGATGTGGATCAGAAAACTGGGAAGGATTTGCTTCCTATGAAGAGAAACATGGATGACGAGATATACAGGGCAAACCCTTTGAGTGAGCAAGAGAAGGGTCCCACCATGAGAATCGGTTTGTCAGGAATTAATATCGTTGATGAGGATCATTTTGTTCCTTCTAGGCGGCCTCTGAAGAGGATGAGTTCGCCCGAGAAATGGGAGGCGAAACAGTTGATTGCTTCAGGTGTCTTGGACGTCAAAGACTACCCAATGTTTGATGAAGATGGAGATGGATTAATGTATCAGGAAGAAGGGGCTGAAGAGGAGCTTGAGATCGAGTTGAACGAGGATGAGCCTGCCTTCTTGCAGGGGCAGACCAGATACAGTATTGATATGTCACCTGTTAAGATCTTCAAGAATCCAGAGGGGTCACTGAGTCGTGCAGCAGCACTTCAGTCAGCTCTGATCAAGGAGAGGAGGGAGGTGCGAGAACAGCAGCAGAGAACAATGCTGGATTCTATTCCGAAGGATCTCAACCGTCCTTGGGAGGATCCAATGCCAGATACGGGTGAGCGGCATCTCGCTCAGGAGCTGAGAGGTGTTGGGTTGTCCGCCTATGATATGCCTGAGTGGAAGAAGGATGCTTATGGAAAGGACCTGACCTTTGGACAGCGGTCAAAACTCTCAATTCAGGATCAGAGGCAAAGTCTTCCCATTTATAAGCTGAAGAAGGAACTAATACAAGCTGTGCATGATAATCAAGTATTGGTAGTTATTGGAGAGACTGGTTCTGGAAAGACTACTCAGGTGACTCAATATCTGGCTGAAGCAGGTTACACTACAAGTGGCAAGATTGGGTGCACCCAACCTCGTAGGGTAGCTGCAATGTCAGTTGCAAAGCGAGTCGCTGAAGAGTTTGGATGCAGGCTGGGTGAAGAAGTTGGATATGCCATTCGGTTTGAGGACTGTACTGGTCCAGAGACTGTTATTAAGTACATGACTGATGGTATGCTCCTAAGGGAGATCCTAATTGATGATAATTTGTCCCAGTACTCAGTTATTATGCTTGATGAAGCACATGAAAGGACAATCCACACAGACGTGCTATTTGGGTTGTTGAAGCAGCTTGTGAAACGTAGGCCTGATTTAAGATTAATCGTGACCTCTGCTACACTTGATGCAGAGAAATTCTCTGGCTATTTCTTTAACTGCAACATTTTCACCATACCTGGTAGAACCTTTCCCGTTGAGATACTCTACACAAAACAACCAGAGAGTGACTACTTAGATGCAGCTCTGATTACCGTTCTTCAGATACATTTGACAGAGCCAGAGGGTGATGTCCTTCTCTTTCTGACAGGCCAGGAGGAAATTGATCATGCATGTCAGTCTCTTTATGAAAGAATGAAAAGGCTAGGAAAGAATGTACCTGAATTGATAATTTTGCCTGTATACAGTTCTCTTCCTAGTGAAATGCAGTCAAGAATATTTGATCCTGCACCCCCAGGTAAGAGGAAAGTGGTCGTGGCCACTAATATTGCTGAGGCTTCTTTGACAATTGATGGGATATATTATGTTGTTGATCCTGGATTTGCAAAGCAAAATGTTTATAATCCCAAACAAGGACTTGATTCACTGGTCATTACTCCAATCTCACAAGCATCAGCTAAGCAACGTGCTGGGCGTGCTGGCCGAACAGGCCCAGGGAAGTGCTACCGACTTTACACAGAGAGTGCCTACAGAAATGAAATGTCACCTACATCCATTCCTGAAATTCAAAGGATCAATCTCGGATTGACTACATTGACCATGAAAGCAATGGGGATAAATGATCTTCTCTCTTTTGATTTCATGGATCCACCTTCACCTCAGGCACTTGTCTCTGCTATGGAACAACTGTACAGTTTAGGGGCCTTAGATGAGGAGGGTCTGCTAACAAAATTAGGGAGAAAGATGGCTGAATTTCCATTGGAACCTCCTCTGTCAAAGATGCTATTAGCAAGTGTTGACCTTGGATGCAGTGATGAGATTTTGACCATAATAGCAATGATTCAAACTCAAAACATCTTCTATCGACCAAGGGAGAAGCAAGCTCAAGCAGATCAGAAAAGAGCCAAGTTTTTCCAACCAGAAGGGGATCACTTGACTCTACTTGCTGTTTATGAGGCCTGGAAAGCAAAGAACTTTTCTGGTCCCTGGTGCTTTGAGAATTTTGTGCAATCTCGTTCTCTAAGGCGAGCACAGGATGTTAGGAAGCAGCTCCTTACGATTATGGACAGGTACATTTCTTTTGGCACCCGTGCCTAATTTTGTGCTTCTGCCGAACTGCCTGCTTTTTAAAGGGTGAAAATAATATTAATATTAAAATAAAGGGGGGTTACCAAGAAAAGCACAGGAACAAAATAGACCTTGTGAAGGAGAAATCCACAGGATGACGGAAAATATGTTCCACACAGAAAAAGGACATCAAAAAAGCATAAAAAATATGCTAGGGATTGTAGGGCCCTCATAGCCATGTTACACACTTTATCACCAAATTCTATACATTGTCATTGAAATGTCCTGCCATTTAATTACTCTACAAATTGCTATCTCCTTCCAATCATGAAGGGTTGGGTCATGCCGGCATGACTTCTGAATGATTGTTATGCTGTAGCCATCTGCACCAAAATATTTTGTGTGGTTTGACCATTGTGATATACATTGTTCCTTTTGAGTATCCCAAAATGTTTTGACTTCCATGATTGATTCGGCATCTAAATCCATCAATCTTGACCACCAATTAGCAATGAAAGGGCATTTGAAAAGCAAATGCCACCAATCTTAAATAAGAGTTGAGTAAATACCAGCCAAATTGCTGCCACACTGCATCAAAGTTTCTTAATATACCATCAAACTTTCATGTGGTTGTAGCTCTTCCAAATAGCGTTATGAGAATCCAACTTCACACTACTTTCATCCAATACCTTAATGAGTGACTTCACAGAAATATTGTCATCTTTGTTCCATCTCTGCCTCAACAAATCCAAATTTGTGAATGGTGAAGAGGAACTGTGGTATGTCAAAAGAGAAGGAAGCCTAGAGTACTTCATAGCTTCTGAACCACTCAGATTCCTCCTAATTTGTGCATCCCACACAATTTTTGTCACATTCTCGTAGTATTCAAAAACTCTCACTTAGGTGGTAGATTTCAACTCGTGAAATCTTATCCCAATTTGTCAAATTGGAATTTGCAAATCTCATCAATGATAGAAAATCCTGTATTGAAAGGGATTTTTAGTACTACAAGCCATTTGTAGAAGTGGTAGATTTCAACTTGAAGTCCCAACATCATAGAACATCTTTGATTCTAAGGAGTTGGAATTGAACCCATCTGAGTCACTTTAGGATATAAAATCTCTCTAACAAAACAATGTCCAACTTGCATTTTTTTAAGCATCTAATTGGCTTTCTTTTGAGCCTCATCTTTGGTGATGTGTACTAATAGGCATAGGTGACTGAAATAGCATAACAGGAAGTTTCTGAAAGCAAATTGTGTATTGTTGTCTTGTCAGTCTTCTCCTTCTTTGGTTGCATATCTCTGGACATTCTTCGTAGGGGCAACCCCCCTACCTAATGGACTAACCACAACCGAACCAAAGTCCCATCCCTTAATCCAACTTAACCCCAGACTTCAACTTGGCCAAAACTCCTTTTCAAACACCATGACCTTCCGCTCCCTCTAAGCACTCTCTATACCTCTTCCCAATTATTATTTGTTGCAATAAATTCACATTTGCTTGCCCAACAAAGTCAAACCCTCCCACCTAAGAAATTTTGTTCCCATTCCATAAAACTGATTCTTAATCTCCTCTAACCTCTTGGCTATGTTAATAGTTTTCTTGCCTCCAAAAGAGAGAAACATGCCTACCCAACCAACAGTAGCAGTTTGCCCTAGTTTTTCACCATGGCACCAACACGAGTTACACGGCAACACTCTCCGTACCAGCTGTGATCTCACACACAGGTACACTTGCAACAAAATTCACCAATAATCTTTGGAAGAAGTTTTTAGTCTTTCTACGAAGAACTTTAACAATCTTGTGTATCTCATTTGGTAGATTGATTGGATGAAAATTCCCAAAGGCAATGGTTTCCTTTTGTTGGTCATCATTGTCATAAAAGTTTCATTGTCATATTTAGGGATGGGTTTTATCTTTTATATAATAGAAATAGTGGAAAATGAATTCCTACCATTTTAATGTGCACAAACATCTTTTCCACCATTTGAGGAATTGAAAGAAATTTATTTTCTACTATTTCCTTTCTCGTCAATTCTAAAGGCACAAACTTACCCTAAAGGATATGGAATTTCCCTTTTAGACCTTGTTAAGTTCTCCACTGACCAGTCACAGAGCCACTCTAGAACCATATGTTTGATGCTGCAGGTAAATAATCTAACTTTTTCAATGTGCTTTATAAATGAAGTTCCCGTGCAATCTTGAAACTCTAGTATGATGTGGCGTGTAGTTGGCAGACAACATGATGGCACTTTCAGTCAGGATATATAAGAGCCTTGCAAAAAAAAAAAAAATCAGAGATTGTACAAAATATCTTTTTGTTTATTCATGTTTTTTTGAGTGTGTTATTTTAAAGCACCGTATATGATTGTCGATGTTAGAAGCGCGTGGCCTGATGTTTTAAAAACTTCAGGTACAAATTGGATGTAGTATCTACGGGAAAGAATTTCACAAAAATTCGGAAGGCTATTGCTGCCGGTTTCTTCTTCCATGCTTCAAGAAAGGATCCACAGGAGGGCTATAGAACACTAGTTGAGAACCAGCCGGTTTACATTCATCCCAGCAGTGCACTTTTCCAACGACAACCAGACTGGGTGATCTACAATGAACTGGTCATGACAACAAAAGAGTATATGCGTGAGGTTACCGTTATTGATCCGAAATGGTTGGTAGAACTTGCTCCAAGATTCTATAAGGCTGCAGATCCAACCAAAATGAGCAAGCGAAAGAGGCAAGAGAGAATAGAGCCACTTTATGACAGATATCACGAGCCAAATTCGTGGAGATTGAGTAAACGCCGTGCTTGATCGTGTAGACTAGGTTGTGCTTGCATCTTGCCCTGCGACCTGTTTCCCTGTAAATGACCTTCTATTCGAGTATTTAATTTTTAGAGTAAAATTTTCCTGTACAGATTTTCCTTTTTTTGTTTGGCTGCTTATGCATTTTCGGCCAGCGTACAGTCATTTCTTTGTTCGGCTATGAAAGAATCAGCCATTCGGAAGCTGACCCGACTTAGATCCATCATGTATCTTTTGAGATTTCAAACTTCAGCATTTGATGCTGTCATGATGTAACAGTGTAACTTTATTTTGACAGGGATGAGCCGTCTGTTGGTGATGCTGCCATAATTCCTGACATTTAATGCCACTGTGAATTTTTACATTTATACAATTGTTGTGTTCCACCTAGAATTGCTGGCAGATTGCAGAACTTAATAGTTGGTGTCGTGGGAAGATGAACTTTTTGCATCGTCAAGCAGAAGTATCAACCAAGAGCCAAGACGTGGTTTAAGTTCGACCTGTAAAGATGACTTGTTGGTTTTACTACCACGAGGTGCGTCTGTTTATGCGAATTTTTAACTCTTGTTAGAGTAATTTTTTTTTAAAATTAAGTAAATATATAAATTCTTTTTACTGTAGCAATTCTTGGTTCATTAACTCTTTTTATGTTTGTTTTTTTCAAATTCAAGTGTTGCTTTTTCACAGTTTTTCGTGATTTTTCACATTTGTTTACTTAGACGTTGCGAACGCCCTTCTGTCAAGCCCGCTCGAAATTGTCTGCCCTTCCGTCCAGCTGTGCGCCTTCTGTTTTCGCCTAGCGACGTAGAGATCGCAACATGCATGCACGTGCCTCCTGTTTTCGCAGCTCACATCACATGGTAAAAATATCTTTTATAATAAAAATTAAAAATAAAATATCTTTATAAAATATTAAAACATCTTTACAACTTAGCATTTAAAATGTACTTTATAACAAAAAATATTTTTAAAAATAAAATATAATTACATTTAAAAAAAATAGATATTTTAAAATAAAAATTGAAACATCGTAAAAGTTACTACTTTAACAACTAAACATAACTTTTAAATTTTTAACACTACTCTTTTAAACTACTTCAGAAGTTAAAAATTATATTTTAAAGTTAAAATAAAGGCATTGATAATTTTAACTAATTATTATAATTAATTAAACAAATAAGACAATTCATGGTTAACGATTTTCCCTCGTGAGAATGAATAAAGTGATATTAAAGAATCTTTAATTAAAATTTATGATTTCAAATAAATTAATAATTTAAAAATAAATAAAAAGGGTTTTTCCATCGGAACTCATCTCTACCATTAATCTCCTCATTAAATGCTCCCAACTGCACCACCAACCTCTCATCCCTACAAAACCCACTTCAAACTCTCCACCTCCGTCAGTCGATTGTGCTTGCTTGCTTGCTTGAGTGCTTGAGTGCTTGAGGGAGAACACCATGGCGAGGTGGTGGCTGGTGTCGATGCTGCTTGCCATTGCCACAGTCCCGGCGGGCACTGTGGCCGGCAGGAGAGCCCCGGAGGGAGGTGCCTCCCTGCAGACCCCCGCCACCTTTACGAAGACGGCGGCGGGGACGCATGCGCTGGGTGACCAGAAGAACGTCGGCACCATCGGTGGGGTAGGCGGGTACTCCGGCGTGGGGAGCGGCGGCCTCCCCTTTGGCGTTGGCGGTGCTGGCGTCGGCAGCCTTGGTGGCGGCGGGTTCGGCGGTGGAGGCGGGTTCGGCGGTGGAGGCGGGATCGGTGGCGCCTACGGCGGGTTCGGAGGCGTCGTTCCCGGGGTCGGAGGTGCCGTGGGGGTCGGCGCTGCGAGCTGTCACCATTGCCCGTGAAGGTGGTATTTCTGTTATGTTTCAGCATTCTGTGTTTAAGATTTGAAGATGTATTTGTTCGTTTTGACAAGTGACAAAAAGATGACTTTTAACTGTGTTACGTTGTAGTCCAATGTTGTTGCTGGTGGTCCTTTCCGGTTTCCACGATATCATGCGTGCTCGTTTCAGTCACTAGTTATATTATATTACGAAGGTTCATGTTGACTTTGTTTGCTTTCTACATGTCGTATTACGTTGTTCACCTGTTTTTGGCACATCCTCCGTGCTTGCAGAAATATCCATGCTCTTTTCAAACATAGATTGATTCCCTGGTATTCTCATTGATTTCACTAAAGGGATATATATTTTTTCATGTAACGCTGCATCACGTACTATTAATAAAAAATTATCTGTTATGCATGTCATCTAACTTAGATTTCGTTTGATAAAGAAGTGTTATAATTTTAACAATCGTGAAAAGTTAAAGTTAAAGATAATAAAATAAATGAATTAAAGATTTATAACGAGATAGAAATTTATGTATAAGTATTTGTATGATAATAATGATATATTGGTCGATGTTTGTGGAGAGGTACGTGGTTCCATGGTAACAAACGAATCGGTATCCCTTCCATGATCAAGCCAATATCTACTAAATAATATTTACCCACATTATATAATTATAAATCAACACATAATAAATGAATTATATTGTAAGTAACATGCATAAGTAACGTACTTGATGAAACTCAAAATCCATTAGGTTTACTAATTGCATATTGAAGAACTCTAATATTAACTACAAATCCTTTTCATCTACTGTAAGAACATAAACAAATGTTATGTCAAAATTACACGTAACCATTACATCTTGTGAAAGTTCACATTTTCTATTTCTAAATCTTGTTGTTTCTTCTCTGTAAATTGTTGTTTTTACATGTGTTTCATCAATAGTACCAATGCAATCTTATTAACATTAGATTGTAATATATTTAATCTAATTAATTATATTGTTGTACTAGTGAATTGAAAAAGAGTGAACATATGTTGAAATATGGAAAGTCGTTTGAATCATTACAAATTCTAGTTGAAGTTGATGTTGGAGGCTTAGCTACAAACTTGTAATTTTAAAATACTGTTCAATACTTCATTAAAATATGTAATAAGAGTCCATGGACTACGATAAATCATTTTCTTGTTACTTTATACCTTTGATTTTATCCAAATATAACTAAAAACATTACCAACTTTTCTTCTATTGTTTAATGTTGTCACTACCACTGATTACTCCTTCTCTCGTCAAATTAGTAAATTTCATAAAAACATATTGGCTCATTCTATATATCTTCTAGTAGTTTTAAGCTTTATTTGGAAGTGATAGATCTAACAAATCTTTTAATATAGTCTTGTTCTTCCTTGCAAAATTTAGCTTATCTTTTTCAACTATGACCATTTCTTGTAATACGTCCAATCGCTTTATATTACCCTCATCCTCAAGTCATCGATGCATATGTTGCTTTGTATCTTCCTCGTCCTAATAGCTTCCTAGGACACTACATGCATAAGCTTGTGCACGTCTTTTTTTCCTTTGGGTGTCATTGAAGCCTCTAGAAGACATAAAATGCATATCATTTTCTAAGCATACTGGAGTTTGAGTGTAGATCAGAGTAAAATTTTCTTCATTGATATTATTTCCTGTATCATGTTCATTTTGAGTTTGGGAATCATCCATAAATGTCCTATTATAACTCTCATGATCGAGCAATGATGGCTGTAAAAATCATCGAGAATTGATCATTTACAAATCAAGCAAAACTTCCAATAAAACCATTGAAACAATTTCTTGACAATTGCGCGTACATTCTAAATGTCTGTAAAACAATTTCTTAACAATGAATAATCCATGCAGCTGATAGTCATTATCTATATTCAAACATAATACGTACTCGATCGACATGCAGGCTAATATATATATATAAAAGTATTTCTTAGCAAGACGTGAACGATCAACATTTATTGGCTTGAATGTAGAGAAGAATTAATTAGTAAAAAATGACAGATCCTCCAAAAAATACACAAGTCTGAAGGGAAAATAAATAGATCAGCTCCGAAGAGAGATGAACAGGATCATTCAGAAAAAGTACTAGACATAGACATGCATGAACAGATCCCCCAAAAAATACACAAGTCTGAAGGGAAAATAAATAGATCAGCTCCGAAGAGAGATGAACAGGATCATTCAGAAAAGGTACTAGACATAGACATGCATGAACAGATCCCCCAAAAAATACACAAGTCTGAAGGGAAAATAAATAGATCAGCTCCGAAGAGAGATGAACAGGATCATTCAGAAAAGGTACTAGACATAGACATGCATGAACAGATCCCCCAAAAAATACACAAGTCTGAAGGGAAAATAAATAGATCAGCTCCGAAGAGAGATGAACAGGATCATTCAGAAAAGGTACTAGACATAGACATGC
The DNA here is from genome assembly GCA_024699675.1 of Amphibolis antarctica. Taxonomy (NCBI): domain Eukaryota; kingdom Viridiplantae; phylum Streptophyta; class Magnoliopsida; order Alismatales; family Cymodoceaceae; genus Amphibolis; species Amphibolis antarctica. Next base: position 295 of record JAMKPZ010004825.1, on the reverse strand, counting down.
ATGAACAGATCCCCCAAAAAATACACAAGTCTGAAGGGAAAATAAATAGATCAGCTCCGAAGAGAGATGAACAGGATCATTCAGAAAAGGTACTAGACATAGACATGCATGAACAGATCCCCCAAAAAATACACAAGTCTGAAGGGAAAATAAATAGATCAGCTCCGAAGAGAGATGAACAGGATCATTCAGAAAAGGTACTAGACATAGACATGCATGAACAGATCCCCCAAAAAATACACAAGTCTGAAGGGAAAATAAATAGATCAGCTCCGAAGAGAGATGAACAGGATCA
>JAMKPZ010004824.1:0-43452 GCA_024699675.1 Amphibolis antarctica | reverse complement strand
AAATTTTTATATATAAATTTTTATTTTATAATTTATTATAAAATTTAACTGTAGTAATAAGATTGTACTAAATACACTTTAAAAATATTTCTTTTATCCATAACAGGTGGTTGTTATTTCTCGAAGATCGTGACGTGTTGACTTTACCAGAAAAATTATAAAACGCGATCCACTGCTCCCTCTCGCTTTCTTTTCTCTGGTCCCTTCGAGACCTCGTCCTTCTCCCACTTCCAACAACTCCACTGTAAACCCTAGTTGCTCACTGCTCTCCTTCATTACCCTACCGTAATGGCGCCCGAGACCGGTTCCCCGACTCGACCGCCGCGGAATTCCAGTGGGTCCGCCGGTATTGATGACCTTACGCTCAAGTACTACAGGCGTGCAAAGTATCTCCGACGATGCGCTCCTCTACCAGGTCGGGATGCCGCAGGAGGGGATTCCGTCGAAGATGGTGACGTTTTGGGGGCATCCAAGGGTGTTGCAGCGGTTTCTGCCCCTTGCATTAGTCGGCATTCCACGGAATTGGCTCCCCTGGCGAACGGTCGTTCTGACGATCGAGATCGAGTCACTGCCGACAAGAGATGCTCGTCGAAGGACTTGAAAAGGGAATTCCTGGGGAATGCAGCCGAGGATGTCGTTCTTCGGAGGTCCCCGAGGTTTGTTGAGGCTACACGCGGACTACAACGGCCCGCTACGAGGGCTTCATCTGGTCCACGTGGGAAAGTTGCCGATAGGCCTCTGAAGAAAGTGAAAGTCTCAGGTACGGTGAATGTGAAGAGAAGGGTGGCTGATCCCAGGTGCTACTTTGTAGGGGACCCTGTTGCCGACGATGAGGCGAGAGCATGCTGGCCTCATCACTACGTAACGGAGGTACCATTGCCGAGCTTTATTATTAGTGTTGGAGGACGCTTTGTCTTTCCAGGAACAATATTGACTGATTTTTGCTTTGATACGTCGTCAAGCGCTATTATTATTATTAGTGAATACGACATCAAACGCTACAAAATTATTTGTGTTATTTGCTTTGATATCTTTTGAAAATTTTCAAATAACTTGTATATATTTTAAATATAATAATATCTTAGATAGGTTTAAAACATAGAAATTGTAGTTGTGATACACTTCTCATAATTATTCATAAATATATTATAATTATGGTTTTAAAGTGTTAAATGCATATAATATAATTTTATAATAAAAAGTATACAAGCCATTTTCAACTATTTTTAGTGCAAAAAATGATAACAACAACAACTCATATCATAATGTCACTTGCTGTGGTCGACCATATAAGTCCTTCTTCTATATATTTTTATTTATTTTCAAATTTTTTTTAACTTACATAAATTTGAATATTTTCTTGTAATTCTTAACAATGTTGTTTTAAGTCTTCCTTTACTTCTTTAGTATTTTTTTACACTAATTAATTTTCCACTCTTAATTGGTACATCCTTTATATTCTAGAGGATATAATTAAACAACATAAGTTGATCTTCTCTTATTTAATTTTAAATTGTTGTAATAGTTACTCTATTCCTAATAAAATCATTTTTTAACTTATCTCCTATGGTATTGCTAGTCATCCATCAAAATATTTATATTTATGTAACACTGACGTTTTGTGCATGATCATGTTTTACTACCCAACATTTTAACTTACTCTATTCCTAATTCTTAACCATGTTTAATCATAGTTATTGGAAGCTGTTTTCTCGTTGTACTCTCTATCCATTATACATTATTGTCACCCTGTATATTGTTCATTGTTTCCTTTCACCATTGATGTACGTATCTCACTCTTCTTTTTCATCTTTTAGATGCCAATTAATTCGTGAGGGATTGCTATTGACACCTTTTTGTCGATCTACAACTGCATTTAACATATGTTGTAAATAAATACTCTTAATTGTGTTATAAGATGACAATGAAAAAGACATAGTTTGATATAACTTTACTAACATTCTGTCCTGCAGTTTTGATATTCATTTCAATGGCTTTTGGGATGTGAAATATTTGATGGTATCTCCTGGGCATTTCAAAAATGCCCAAAATGCCCTTATCCTTTCCCATGTGTATTTGTTTACTGCTATTGCCATTGCCTTGCTTCCAAATCATGCTAGTTCCTCTGTGTCTAACCTTCTCAATCAGCTCACTTTACCATTTTTCTTCTTTGGGTTGTTTGATAACAGCACCATATATATCTTTCCTCGGCAGTCCAGCAATCTGGATGATGGCAAATGTCTTCATCACACTCATCTATAGAGATAGGATCCTTTGAACACAATTTTTCCATCATTAAAGAGAATTCTTTTAAATCTTTTATCTCTTCTAATTATGCTACTTAGCTTTCTCTTCTTTCAACAATTCTCTCATTTGCTTATGAACCAAATGTGGTAATGATAAATACTTGATTACATTATTGTAACCTCAAACAAGATGTTCCAATCTTGTGTCACCATCACTCATTGATTTCTTTTCATAATACTTGCATTTGATAATTTTATGATTTGGCTATATAAAAACAAGCATTTTTCTAAAAGAAAGAATTGAATTTAAAAATCAGCAAATAGTTGAAGTTTGAGTAAAATTTGGGAGTTAAACATTTTGCATCAAACTCAAGAAGGAAATCAGTAAATTAGTTGAAAATTACCAAATTTAATCCAAAATAAGTAAAAATCCCAAATAAATATAAACTATTTATAAATTATCTTTTACTTGCATACCATCAAAAACATTTGATAATTACTTGTATGTTATCTAAAAGTTCATATTTACTTGCATGTCATTAAAAATTTATAATTCTTACTAGAATATCCTTGTGATTAATATTTCAGGGGCAGTGATAGAGATATCAAAGCAAAATAGAGATTTTTTCAATGGCATAAAAGTAAATATGAACTTTGAATGGCAAAGATTATTTATATCTATTTAAGTTAAATTAAAAATGTAAATTGTAAAATTCGTGGAAAAATAATTATTCTTCTGAAATTGTAGGAAATTGCTGAAAACTACAATATTCATATGAAAACTAGGAAACCATGTTTTCATAGTTAAATTTGAAGAGAAATACATGTTTTCAGGGTAGATCTAAAGAGTACAGCTTTTCAAGGTTGATCTAATGAAAGTATTAGTAGAAGGAATTCTTATTTCTCTGTTTAGCCTTAAAACATTCTAAAAGTGTTGGTTATATATCTTGACAATCTTATTGGCATTGTGGCGCCTACAAAGCTACTCTATCAATTCCATTTACAACTTTCTAGACAACATGCCTTTTTCTATTCATTGCAAAGAACAATTTCCTTTTCTTTATTATACTTTTTCAAGTTTCTTAATGTTAATGAATTTTGTTATTTTACAAGGATTTTTTTTTCAAATTTAGTATTTATTTTTATTTTGGATAAAATACATGATTGTCTTGTCGTTATAGGTGAAGAAACATTCTTGTCAAAGTAATGCCTGTGGGTAAGTGTCTACCCATAATTTATCTTTTGGTTTTGCCTTTTCTTTCAACCGTTTGTATTTTAACAATTGCTTTTGTATTTTTGGGAATGGTTCTTTATATTTTTTGCAGAGATGATGAAGATCAATATGTTTTAGGAGTAAAGTGCCACTATTATAAGGCTAGTATTGTTGGTTGCATTTTCAATTTGGGAGATTGTGCATACATAAAGGTTTGTGATTCTTATTTGTGAATGTCTACGTTTATGTTAGTGTGCCAACTTTGATGTTAATTATAGTAAGAGATACAAATGTGAACTTGTATGTATTAGAAATGAAGGATGTATTACATTAAAACCAAGTCATCCTATAAAGAACCAACAACTACAATACCCTAGTACCTCAATTTGCCTACTATACCTCTTGATACCATATGCAAGTGGCACGAAAAGGAGAAAGAGAAAGAGAGAGAGAGAGAGAGAGAGAGAGAGAGAGAGAGTGTACGAAAAGGAGAAAGAGAAAGAGAACAGAGAGTTGCTCTTATTTTCATTTGTATTGTCGAGCAGTTTTACTTTGTCAAAGTGTTTGTTCTCCTTAAGATAAGTTTTGATGTTGGGCAGTGTTATGTCATCAGTGTTATTAGATGGTTTGATAGTAATTGTATCAATGTTAGTATTAACAGGAGTTCATCTTGTATGTTTCTTTTGTGGTGCCCATTTTTGTTGATGGAGTATAGTGATGTCACAAATTTAAGTTTTTAAATTTGTTGTCTAATGTTCTAAGATCATTATTTATGCTTGGATATCATTGCTACTTGCTTCTTGTTGCTATTACTCCTGCAGTTATTATAATGGTCATTTTTGCTACTGTGTCCATGATGGTTATCTAAGTTTATTTTCATTGTCAAAGTTATGTTTGCGTTTATTGCAAATTGAACATCTTATATACTCTAATCTGAGTGGAAATGTCAGAATAAATGAAACCTTATATGGATCATGGAGTTGGGTTAAGGTTTCTTGTGTTTTTAATCTCACATTGTTATGTAATGATTTTTTCTCATAGCTTTTATACATGGAGGCATTGTAGCAGTCAATGAATCAATCAAATCTTCCACTCTCTTGTCTTCACAGTAATACTCTTTGATGTTTTGGTGTTACTTAATTTGATAGTTTGAGGTATCTGTATCTATACTCACGTCAAGACTCGTACCTTTAAATGTAAGCATCATAAGGCTGCACAAGAGAATGCATGTCCTTGAATGAGTCTCAATGAGGGAGGGAGGGAGATTGTCAATTTCTGGACTAAATATTTTGAACAATAACTTTCATTTCTGTTTCCCATATTTGAATTGTATAATAATCTATAAATTTGTTCCTTTTCCTCATTCTTCACTGATTGATAAAGCTTTTCAGTATTGATAAATTTGGTAAAGCTTTTCACTGTTTGATATATTTGTTCTCTCATTTTTCATTGCCTGATTGATAAAGCTTTTCAGTATATTTGTTCCCTTTCCTCATTCACATAGCTTGCAAGATTCATGTAACACTCAAAATTTTTGTATTTTGCATTTGAGAACTATGTTGGACTTAAATGTAATTTTCTAACAAGCAACCTGGTTTTCTTATACCTAATCAAGTAACCTATTTCCTAATCGCACAATTAATGCTTAAATTGTGGCATTTAAAAAAGAATAAAACGTCATGTGTGGCTTTCAAGAGAAAGGTATTCATGGGTAGAAACCTTTCTTTGGGTATATGACATATAAGTGGCCAATGGATCTATGTGGCCGAGTGGCTAATAGAATGATGTGGACTTGGTGAATGTGGATGGAGTACTGTAGTAGTGTTCTTAGAAATGGAATGGACCATCCAGTCAAATTGGAAACTTTCAGGTTTGTTGGGTCAAGTGGCCTTGTTTCATTTGTTTTGGTGATTAAATCAATTGATCCAATTAGTTGATTTTGGGTTGAACCGGTTTTCCTTATTAAAAAAGTTAAAAAACCACATACCTAAATACTCATATAGTATCAATATCCATTAAAGCAATTATTGACATACCTAAATACCCAAATTAAGAAAGCTTATTTTGAAAAAAGAGAAGTTTTTCACAGTTTCAAAGTCTACTTTGTTGGAATATTTTAAAATCAATTTAGTGGCATATCCTTTTCGATTGCTCCTTGATGAGCTATCACTAGTGTTCATGGATAGGGTTGGATGTTCTTGGATATTGGATATGTCTTAGTTTTGAGAGGGATGGTGGACAAAGAGGGGCTTTAGGCAGTCCTTGGTTACTTTTTGAAGCTCGATAGATCATGTTTTGTTTTGGCTTGGCTCTGGCTTGTGTTGGTTCTCTTGATTTTGTTAATTTTAATATGTTTTCTTGTTGATAAAAAAACTATCACTAGGAGAGGCAAATTAGGTCAGTAGGCGAGTTCAGCTTCAATGCATTTATGATCTGGCTTATTTAATCTCAACTTTAACTCAACTTGATTATTATATTGGTTGAACATCCAAATCCGAATTCAAATCATTTATGTTGAAGTATATGAATAAATAGATCCTTACATAGGATCTTAAGTAGTGCCATGTGTTGTAAGTGAGCTTAGTCCCACATTGTGTATGGTGTGTTTGATTTTTATATAGCCTTTATATATAGAGGCCTTATGCTATCATAGTAAAATCAATTTACTTTCACCAATTTTCCTTTATTTTAATATCATATTAAAGCTTAGGTTTTGAGAGTTTAAAAAGTGTAAGAGATCCAAGTAGGGAAAAGAGAAACCCTAGTCACACCCTTCTCCCAATCATCACCATCGATGGTGCCTGTCTAGGTCACACCCTTCTCCCAATCATCACCATCAATGGTCCCTGTCTAGGTCACCACCATTAGTGCCATTGGTCTTTCTCTAGCAATTCAAGCCACTATCCAGAGTCATAAACACAACCATTATCTCCACCCCACCTATGTTGACCACCCAATTTTCTGTCATGACCAACCATCACCACCCATCCCTAGTGTTGGCCACCCTAGAAAGTTCTCTCTTTTCCCACCTCCTGCCATCACCAACACCCCTCCTCTTGCGTCCAAGCTTCTCCTACTATTCTTAAAACCCTAGGATTGCCACCCACCACTATCCAAAACCACCACCATTAGCACAATCTGCTATTGCCTCCACCATCTACAACTCTCCACCATTTTCTGCTCCTAGGTTTAGCCCCAAACTGCAGTTTCTCTCTAGTTGCAGCCACTCCTTCTCTTTGTCTATGTCTATGTCCATGTGGCATCACCATTAATGAGTTATTTTGACCCCTCTCCCACCATCACAGTAGCCTCCTCCTACACAAGTTGAGTTTTCAATACCATTTCTCTACTTTGCCACTCCTACGTAAACTAAAGACATAGGGCAAGATGGAAAAAAGAGGGAAAAGAAAAGGAAAAAAAGAAGAAAAATAAAAAAAGGGAGGAGGAGAAAAGTAAAAAAGAATAAAAATGTAAAATTATCATGTACATGATATGTTTAAAAAAAGGTGGAAGTTAAAAAAAATAGGGAGGAAAAAATAAGACAAGAAAGAAGTATTTAATTTCATTATCAATTTTCAATCAAATCAGTTGTACTTTCTTGTGTGAGTTTCGATATTATAACAATGTTGCTTTGTCAAAGTTGCATGTCTTCTACGCAATCAGTCTTAATGTTGGATAGTGTTATTCTGTTACTTTTATTGGATGGTCGATAATGGTTGTAGGAGCATGTGTATACCTTTTAGTATGTATGAGTATTCATATATCGATTAAATGCAATGATATTAACAATGAATCAACCTCTTAGCATTGGTGCTTATATGCTGTTGAGTTTAATGATGCCAACAACGTATCAGTATTTACACTATTAAAGTGTGGTCAACTAAGGTTTGACCATGTTTCTTGCTTGTACAACTTTGCTATTACTTTTGTTAGTATCTATCTATCATGTATCTTTTTTTTAGTATATTATAAATTATTTATGTATGAGTTTATTATGAGCTGAATGCTTAAGCTTGAATTATTGGATTCTTGTATGAATTCCAATTAATGTCATGTGTTGTAAGTAGGTTCAATCCTACACTATTTATGGTGTGTTTGCTTTCTCTATGTATTTTCTATATATAAAGGTCTTATGCTATAATAATAAAATCAATCTAATTTTACCATTTTTCCTTTAGTCCAGCAATTTATAAATGGGTCAACAATGTACTTAAATGAGATACCTATGCAGTGCATCCTATTAACTTGTTCAACCTATGTATGACATTAAACCTTTCTATGTTATTTGACTTGTATAACATACATAATCTGTTTAATTAATTCATACAAATGCCCTATAAAAATAATAAATAATGTAATTAACTCATTTAACTTGTGTAACCCTTTTAATCTATTGCATACTATAAAAATCATGTAATAACAAAATAATGAATAAACATATATGTTATTAGATGGTATATTATATGATACTAATATTAAATATACATTTAATGTATAAAAGTTTCTAACATGGGTTGACAGGTCATAAATAAGTTGCATATGCTCAGTCAAAATCCAAACTCTTTAGTAATGGGTTAAATAGGTTAATTCATTTATGACTCAAATTCGTTTAACTGCAACTATTTTCATTTATCAAACAGGCACATTGATTGGTTTCATTGGTAACCCATTTGCCACCCATAACTGACTATTTTGCTAGATGTTCTAGTGGGATTATGACTTATTAGTGCTCATATCGGCTTTCCTTTGAGTTGTTAGCTTGCATTTTCCCATTTTTTGGTTTTTCTTCCTTATTCCACTTCTGAAAAATACCTCTTTTTGATTTTTAATTCAATTTTGGCCCTTAGTGTCATCCTTTTTCTCTACTTATAAAATAATTTCCCAGTTAACAGCTAAAAGAGCTTCTATGTTGAATAGCTTGGCTGATGCTAGCAAGGTTTTGTGTTTATAAAAGTTTAACATTATGTGAGTCTCATATATTCACATGTCAATTTACTTTCTGATTCAGGCAAGCTAGAATATGTAACAACAAATTTATGGTGAAATTGAGGTTTTTCACCATTTAATTTGCATCAACAATAGCTTATCATTCATTTTTGGTTCTCAGGGAGTTGATGGACAACCAAATTATATTGGAAGGATACTGGAATTTTTCAAGACAATGGATGATGAATGCTATTTCACTGCTCAGTGGTTCTTTAGAGCTGAAGACACAGTGAGTGCTTTGATTTTATACTATTTATTTTATTTTTTATTCTTTCTGCACTTACATTTCAGCTTAATATATTTCAGGTTTTGAAAAAACAAGTGGCTAACCATGACGGGAGATGCTTGTTTTACTCTGATTTAAAGAATGATAACTTCTTAGATTGCCTTGTATCAAAACTAAAGATTCTTCATGTGACTCCTGTATGTGTCAGGTTAATTTTTTGTAATTTTCCATATTAATTGTTTTAATTCTTTTTGAAGATTTAAATTTCTGTAATTCAATTGAAAATTTTGACCATACGTAGAAAAAGAAGTAGATGTAGGTTTAAAACTATTTGGTTAGGAATTGTAAGAAAAAAAATTAAATTTATGTAATTTAATTGAAGATTTGATTACAGATATTGTATTTGACTCTAGATGGAAATAAATAGAAGAAAAAGATTCATGTGGCTGACCTTACATAGTGAGATTATGGTTTGGATTGTTGTTATTATTTGTTGTAATTTTTTATTATTTGTTAGCTCTAACATGAAAGAGATCATCTATGTAATAGTGTTGTTACAAAAGTTCACATTTGGTGTGATGACTGACTTCAAATGATGCAATGCAGTATCAAAAGACTCAAAACTAGACGTTTTCAACCACATTTGTTGAATATGGATTCTTTCTCCCTCTCATTTCTCTCATGCTTCTGCTTTCTTTCCACTGTTTCTTCCACTATGAGTCTCTTACACTGCTACTGCCCAATGAGAGCCTCGCTGGAGTTGCTACTAGCTCTCTTTTGGTGGTGCTAGTTCACTGGGAAACCTGTTACCTGCTGATCTGCTAAACTGTTGTTGCTGTCCACTTCATTCCCAGCTCTATTTTCCACCCTCTTTCATTCAGGATCTAGCATATTTGAATATAAAGATCTTGGGTACATTCAGGCCTTTTTATATTTCTTGTAGATAGCAAGGTAGCTTTTATTTTTGTTTTTGCATTTTTTCTTAAATTTTTCCTATATATATATTTAGATATGCTATTTTAGTGTAAAATAGAGAGGCCAAGCCTTGGTGCAGTTGTAGGTTTGCTCCATTTTGACCGAAGGCCATGCACTTGTCCTAGCCTCCACCAAAGGTTTGACCGTGCCCATGAACACCTTGATCACCATGTTGTCCAGTTGAAGACATGATTTCACACTGATCTGATGCTGTAGCTAGCATAGCGGCCAAAATCCTTGGAACTCTCTGTTGCAAGTATCTATCCTTGAACGTAGACAAAAAATTGGAATTGTCTGTCCCAGAAGATTGCAATTACTAGTTTTTCCCCATCCTTCTATGGCTGAAGAATTGCTAATAAAATTTAATCAACAAAAAAATGTTCTTTTGATTTCTATGAGTTTTTCATTGCATCCCAAGTCCTTTTCCGTTTGCATTGATGCTGCAAGTGCTTTTCTTGCCCATGCTATTCACCATCCATAATTATGACATAATCATTGACTTACTACTACTAGTGTGCAGCATCTTTAATTTTCAGTGGATCATTTGGTGGTTTTTGGTATGCTCCCATAAATGTTTGAAATGCTTAAAATCAGTCAAATAATTCCTTTCTTCTAATTTGATGGTGGTAGCAGCAAGGCCCTTGAGCCATGTTCATGTGAGATGACAATGCCACAATAGAGACAACTGTGCTTACTAGGCACACATGCATGATTTGGTCATGCCTTGAATGCTCACCTCATGCTCTTTTAATTCAATAGATCATTGTTGGATCCATTTAATGAAATATATTTTTAAGGGTTTTCTTTGAAAAAACTCAAGTGTATTTTTTGATGGAATACTACTAAAATATACATAATCATTGAAATATATAATTACATAGTCATAATTTCACTACTTGGGGTTAATCACTTACATTCTTTTCTTCATGTGGTTTTATTTGTGGGCAAATCTTCGATTAAATTATATAAATTTAAATCTTTTCTTGTAATTCTTAATCAAGTAGTTTTAGGTGTACTTTTACTTTTTTAGGTTTTTTATACTAATTAATTCTTCTCCCAATAAGTACATTCTTTAGTCTCCTAAGAATATGACCAAACCACTTAAGCTAATTTTCTTTTATATTATCTTATTTTTAATTGGTGCAACTCCTATTCTAGTCATAGTAAAATCATTTTTTAGTTTATCCCTTATGGTATTACTATTCATCCAAACATAAAATCATGCTTTACAACTCAACATTCTAAGCCATAATGTATAATTAGGTGAATAACAATTTTATAGAATTTTCCTTGTAAGACTATCCTCCTATTATATAACAATCTAGAAACATTTCTCTACTTCATTCATCTTACTTTAATCCTATGAAAATATCCTCTATGATTCCACATTGTTACATTATGGTTATTTCATTCATAACCTAGGCAAACAAATATGGACTTTACGAGAACCCTTTGTGTAATCCCATCGATTGGAAATTTCCCAGTTTCTTATTCTATAGTTTTAACACTAGTAATCTTACACATTCTTTATATATCAATATATTTTATGGGTACTTTTTTTTTCTAAAACCCACCACAATGGGTTTTTAGATATTCTATTGTATGTTTTTCTAAATTGATGAAAACCATATGAAGGTCCTTTTTCTATCTCTAAATTTTTTTATTAGTTACCTAAGTAAATGAATAGCTTCCATTGTTGATCTACCTAGCATAAACTCAAATTGATTTTTTATGATTTTAGTTACATGTCTTAGTTTTTGCTCAATTACTTGCATTTTGTAATTTCATTGTATAACTCATTAACTTAGTACTATGTTGATCATTACAATTGTATGTCTCATTTAATCTTAAATATAGGTATTAAAGTACTCTTTATCCATTCATTTGACATCTTACTTGTCTTTAAAATTATATTAAAAAGCTTAACATGCCTAGGCAGCCAGGCTTATTGCCCAAGCTCTTTAATATGCTTGGTAACAACTTAGGTCAGATCTAGTGAAAAACACCAAAAATCAGTGACCTACGGTACTGATTTTAGCAGAATCACCACTGAAGTGGACTGTACAGCATGTTTTCAATATAGAACTTAGAGAAAATGAGATGCTTTTGGCATTACAAGCTGTAGATTCCTTCAAGATGTGAATTTTTTTGTAATTACATGTGTTGAATTTTTTTGTAAATTACATTTTTTCTTAATGTTGCTGAACAACTACTCTATACTTAAGGGTGAAAATGAAGTGAATTTAAGTTGGATAAACTGTATTCAAACTTATCTCCTTTGATATCTAAATAATCCTGATCTATCATATTAATATCTAGGTAACTATTTAAATATCTAATTCCATATTTAATGGATTTATGTGAATTTGGATAGCATTTAAATCCTAGAGAAACTCAATTTGGATATTCAAATCTGAGAATCCAATTTTGCATCTGGCTATTTCACTTTTAGGTACTAAATTTCATTTGAGAAAGACTTTAATTTGAATATATAAATCAATAAATCAAAATCTAAATATGATTATTTTACTTTTAAACAACTAATTATGGTATAAAATAAAATTTTAATGATGAATTGTAAATTTACGTAAAAAATAATAAATATAAATTTGTCAGATATTTGAATGTATGATTAGATAAAATTGGAATTTAAATCCTAGATCTTGTGTACATCTCAATTAGATCCAAATATTTTAGATATGAATTTCAAAATCTCAATAAGGTCTGTTCGATTTTGGATTTTGATAATTTCATGTGTAATGAATTTGCATTTGAATCAGATTTCAAATTTTGAATATCCGTTCACAGTCTGTACTCCTATTGTACAAGTAACAAAATAATTACTTTGAATTTGATCTGGTTTGCTTATGTTTGGATCTTGTTCCTTGTCATTACTTTTGCCCTTGTGTTGAAGAAAATTTCTGCTGCCATATGCTGCTGATTCATTTCTTTGGTTGTTTTCCCCCGTGATAGGTAGATTTGAAGTCTAAGCACATTCCAAAATGTGACTTTTATTATGACATGAAGTACTCTCTGGACTACACCAGTTTTTGTACTACAGCAGACGGTGAGTCATAATTCAAGTCTTTTTATGTGTTCCTCAATTAGATTTACGTAGGTGTTGGTTATCAGGATTGCATCCAGTGAGGAAGCCCAATGACCTGGATCTCTTTCTAAACCAAAGCCTCTAATGGTCTTTCATATGATTGGACGTTCTAAATGAGGTATATCCTGTTTTATTGTATGGAGTCACATGCAGATTCTAAATCTGGCTAAAATTCTTTGCTTTAGGATACCTTAATGTTGTTTGCTTCAGGATATTCACTGCAAGAATTTGTAGTTCTTCTGCAGATATCAATTAATCTCAAAACTTGGCACCACTTATTTTTACAATTTGTTATGTGAATGATTTGTGAAAATAAAATAATTTTGTTTTAGAAATTATTTAATCTTAAGTCATTTACAATTTGGTTACTTATTAGAAAACAAGATTTAGGAAATTCTGAATTTTTTCTATAATCCATCAGATCTTGCAATTACTTGCATTTCATGAGATGAATTTCTTGATCTACATTAACAAACACGATCATTTCATATTATTTTTGGGAAAGTAAAAGGTAGGTTGTTTTTTGTATTAATACAATTTTTCTATCTTCTCTGCTGGTGACGGCTGATGTCCATGTACCTGATCAGTCTATATATATATATATATATATCTTATCTATCTATCTATCTATATATCTATATATCTATATATATAGCACAAAGGGGAATTTAGACCATGGTAGGTCAGTGAAATTGCTGGTAGAACCCTTCCATGCCTTAGATAGGATATCTCAATAAGGTTCAATTTGGGGTTCTACATGATTGCCTACATTTGGATGATGCCATATGTACCTTTTATAGTGTTAAGATCTCTCCACTAGATGATGCATATGGTGTTGGAGAGAGTCCTAGAAGGGTGTTTTGTCTTTAAAGAATTAATCTTTATATTTCATTTTATGTGCTTGCAACGTTAAGTTTTACCAGAGGCATAGTTTGATGCATCTTGGATTGCAGCCATTCATATCTTTGACTCATCTCAAGAGGATGCTACTCTTTTCTTCGACTTGGCATCCACCATCGCAAGTTGGTTTGAATACTCCTAAAAAGATTAATGGGATTTTTCCATTTCAGGCACTCAACAGCCATTAGACAAGTGTCTTGAACGTTAATGCCTCTGATGTAGTATGTTAATGGCATGAAGATCTACATTTGATCTATCTGTTTATAATATTAGTTGAAATGCTCAAAATTTAGAAGTAGGAATTAAACATTGTGACGTGTCATTTTTTAAATTAGTGAAATGATATCAAAATCTACATCAACATGATAATTTGTTATCAAAGTAATTTTTTAAATATATTTTCATTGACTTAACCAAGACATTTCAAAATTCTGCTGACACAGGTTTTTTTTAACTTATTGAAGTGAAATTTATGCAAATGGAGAGTGAAAGATGGAATGAGTGATGGGGGAGTAAAGTCCTTGACAAAGAAGTGCCACCTGAGTTGACAAAGGTCACTTGGCTCATGGAAGCACACAATTATTGCTTCTTTTTTTGGATTGTAGGAATAGGGAGGAGAAAGTGAAATGGAAGAGCTACTAGGGGAAGGTAGAGGTATTGTAGGACCAATGCCTTCATTCTTTTTGCTGGAGGTGTGGGATTTATTGGAATGTAGAGACATGGTTCTTATCTTGTCTTTTATTGGAATGATGGCTTTTATGTATATATGGGAGAAGTGCTTACTCTCAGAGCTTTGTTTTCATGTACAGTTTCCAATGCTCATAAATTGTGACTATCCAAGTTGCTATTTTGTTTGGCCACAATGTTGTGTTTCATGAGACAACAAAGCATAGGAGTCAATGATGAAAGGAGTTATCTGTACTTGTTATACACTTGAGGAGATTTCCGATATTTTTGGTAAAAAATTAATTGCCATTGTATTTGAATTTGTTGGAAACAAGAGAATGAGTGCTTGTTAGATATTTTAGAACCCTAATACATTAGACAGAATGAGTGCTTCTCTAAAACCCTAATACATTATTTAGACTCTAACAGAATCAATGTGTAATAAGTTAGATATTTTAGACAGATGTGGTTTAACTATAGAGGAAATGTTAAATGGGTTATTTGGTATATGGATATCTATTCTCCTAGGGTTTTAGAGACTCCTATATGGTTGTAATCCCATGTGTTAGTAAGGAATAATCTCATTTTCTCTTCTTTTAACAGATCTCTGCTTGAAATGTAACACTAGTGGAGGTCCGAGATGGCTCAATAACCTATTCCTACTCCGTCTTTTCACGTTAAAAGTTCATGATAACTATTTTCCAATGGTCCAAGCCAAGCTGGGGATGCACAAGACTTTTCAGGAATTTTAGGAGAAGATTTGCAGGGCATTAAAAGAAAGTTGAATAGAGATCAGCACAATAAGTGTCTTCGTACTGCAGGCACAGGCAGTTCTTTAGTCCATTTGGCTCCTGCAAAATAAGATCTTAGTTCAAGACCTTCAACCAGAATTTCTATAGATCTTCTTGTTTATGGTGGGCAAGAGCCTCCGCATGAGATATGCCAAATTTTCCTTTTGTTTGGTAAGTGCTTTGTATTTTTTCTTGATGTTGTGTATTACTGTTGATGAGATTCATCCCACTACTTTCTCAAAAAAAGGAGAAAGACATGGGTTAGTGGCTACTCTATAAATGTCGTGGGGTTTCCTACCTGTTCATGTCATGCTAGAGACAGAGAAGACAAGAAATTCACACATTTGGTTACCATACCTTTGTGGTGGTAACCTTTTGACATCAAGAAACAATAAGCAAAATGTTGTTTTTTGTTTTTGTTCTAAAACAAAGTGTAGGGTGATGGCTTATATGCTAGTGAAATGATTTAGAATGAATCTTTTATGTCTAAGATCGATTTTCCTTAAAAGAACTAATATTATGTATGGTGACTAATAAGTTTCAATGTAGGGTGAAACACGTAGAAGTGGACTATTATTTTGTTAGAAATTTTAAGTGGATGATAGCTACTCCGTACACATCTGCATATACTCAACTGACATTGACTAATATATTCATTTCTAGCAATCATCAATTATTATATGATAAATATTACTAGAGTAATCTGTATGCTCTAGCTTAAGGCAAGTGTTAGATAGGCTTTTGTATGTCTTTATAACTTGTTAATATCCATAAGTTGATAACTTGCTATATATATACACCCACCAAATAGCTAAAATTGACAAAATATGAAAATTATATTTAGTTGGTTTGTGTTTCTGGTATATCATATTAACAATGAACCTTGCTAAATGCAAGGAATTTCCATATATTTTGTCTTATCTTTCATGTTTTCTCAGAACGTTCCTTTCTTGTAAATATTTTTCTTTTAAACTTTCAATATTTAGGGAGTTTCTACTTTGGTATTTCAAGTTATTTTGATGGACTCATTCTCAGACCTTTTTCCTACAAATAGATGGAATGGATGATTTATCCTCTTGTTGCTACGAAAAAACTGACATTGATGGTACTAAAAAGAAGCCCTTTGCAAGAAACTTGCATAAAAATGATGAATGTAAAAAATTGGAGATAACTCTACTGGATCTTTATTCTGGTTGTGGGGCAATGTCTACTGGCCTTTGCTTAGGAGCCCGTGTCGCAGGTCTTGATCTTGTGACAGTGAGTCATCTCCTTAGTGCTGATCATATTTTTTTCCAACAGTATATTAATTTTTTGAAGGCAATGTATGATTTTTTAGTATTCTTACACATATTTCTTTCCTTAGAGATGGGCTGTTGACATCAATGAGGCTGCCTGTAAAAGTCTGAGGCTCAACCACCCTGAAACACAAGTGAGCTACTAGGCTTCACCTTTTTTCCATAGTGTATATTATGTGAATTAATGTTTTATGTGTGGTTCTTGTCGTAGGTTAGAAATGAGTCAGGACTTGATTTTTTTGAATTGTTAAAAGAGTGGAATGTACTTTGTGAAAAATATTTACCTGGTGATGCTGCAAAGTTAAGAGAGTTTCACCTGAAGGCCTCAAAACAGAGGAATTATGAAAGAGATTCTCATGTAGGTAAAGAATCTTCAAATGGAGAATTTGAAGTTTCAAAACTTGTTGATATTTGTTTTGGTGATCCCACTAATACAGGGAAGCGTGGTTTGAAGTTCCAGGTAAGATCAAATTTATGGAATTTTTGATATTGTTTTTGTGTGGTCATTCCATGAGGAAAGTCTTTTTATATTACCAAAGGAAAGATCACAATTTTCCATACACTATAGCCTGCTTTACTTTTACACTGATTTCTTGAAAGTGACTGTGTTGGGTTTTTCTTTAATTCTGTGAACTGCTAAAATGCTTTTCCATGAGGAAGACTGAATATCCTATATCCTATGAAAATATTGTCCATGAAAATGGGTTGACAAGTAAGATGAATCTGGCTATTGGAGCAATATGTTTTTAACGCACAAAATTGATAAGCACCCATGTCATAATGGTAAGGAATCTGACTTCTAATCACGTCAATAAAAAAATGCAAAATTTTTGAGGTTTAGATTTTTGAATTTATTGATGGCATCATTCATTTGGCAACCAATTTATTATGTATGTCGTTAGTAATATATCCTAGTCATATGTTCTTTTATAAACAAAGCGGGAAAAAGTTTGTGTTTTAGATTTTTTTTCTCCAATTCATCAAAATTCGTTTGGCACAATGATATTATACTACATGATCAGGGTAGCCTAGTCCTGTGCACTTTTCTAAACCACAAGTATTTTTGATGACTTATATGGAAAAAAAATAGAATGATTTTATGAGAATCATTATGTCATAGTCCTTTCTTATAGAATTCCTTTGATCTAGTAATTCTGTGATATTTTATGCTAGTTTCATTGGGAAAAAGCTCTCAAGTGCTAGAATCAAGAGAGCCCTCAAGAAAAGTCTTAGCAATAGGAAAAATAATCGCCTAAAGATAAAAGCATTTTCTAACTTAGGTTATGCAATTGACAAGGTGATAGGAAGCCCATTCCAGACTATTATATGTATGTTGGGGAAAACAATTTGATGTAGTAAAATAAGAAATAGAATGTGAACTCCAAATCTAGTACATAAGCAAAGTATAGATCTATGACCTAGATTGCTTGAGAAATGATGTAGATTAGATCTTTTCTAATGGAATATGGTTTTACTATTTAAATTCTTATAAATATGCATTGTGAAAATTAGGTTATCATATTCATTGCTAATAATCACGTTTCATGTGAGGAAGAAGTTACATTAAAATAGATTGCTATTTTGTTTGAGATGTAATGATATGTGACATTATTTCTACACTATATGCTCAATCTTTGTAATAGCTAGTAGACATTTTTACCAAAGGCTTATTTATCTAGCATAATTTGCACTAGGTTAGACAATTGTTATATGTTCCAAATATTGTTGGATCTTGTTTAGTGTTAGTTGGTATAGTTTCATCTTACAATATTCTTGGACTTTGTTGTCTATGCTTTGTGGAATAGGAAAAATGAGTCATATTTGTCCACTAAACAAAGTTACATACATACAGGATATAAGATTAAACACCCAAGATAAGTGGATATTCCATTACCCATGAATATAACCATAAAGTATAACATTTCCAACATTTTCCCTTAAGTTGGAGCATATCTCAATCTTACATAGCTTGATTTAAAGATTCTCAGACACCTTGACACCCAATCTTTTGGTGAAAATGTTTGTGAGTTGATCTAAGAATTGAGTGTAAAGAGTGGATATTACAACTCTCATCACCATGTCGCATACAAAATAACAATCTTTCTCTATGTGCTGTCTACTTATGAAAGGTAGGATTGTCATAGGAGTCTAAATTGTAAACCCAAGCTCCCATAGAAATGATCTCAAGCAGGTTATCAAATATGCAGTTTTGACCGTCGAATGATACTTAGCTTTGACACTGGATTTATAGGATTTTACATTTGCTTTTTTCTACATCAGGTGACCAAATTGGCAAATTGCTTCCAATGGATGTCCAAAAACCAAAAGTGGATGTTATGTTGCCTTTAACATCTACATACCTGGAGTTAGAGTATGATTCAACTCCAAGTGGCCATGTCTACTATATATGAGATCTTTGCTTAGAGCACCCTTACATATGCTAGAACTCAAAAAGCTCCTTGGGCTTATGCATGAACTAATTGAGAAAATTGATTGCATATGTTATGTCTCATTTTGTACCTATCAAGTAGATCGGTGTCCATTAGTCATCTACCCGTATCTTTAGTAACAAAATATCTTCTCAGGTACTCATTTGTATCAAATTTCATTATATTACCATTTCCCGTAAATAAGATTTCATCAACATATACTACAAAAATCACACATCCTCCATTTGTCTTCTTGTAAAATATAGAATAATCACTGGTAAATCTATAAAAATTGCTTTTAGTGATAACTTAAACTTCTCAAACCATGGCGTTGGATTCTTCAAGTTCATAAATTGCCTTAAGAAGACAAACACATGGCATAGGTTTGGAGGGGGGGGTTGATTGCTGATAGCTAGAATAGATGGGGTCAATGGTTGCTAGTGGCAGTGGGGATGGGTGGATGCAAATCCTAGGGTTTCTCCCTAGGGCTCTCTAACCATGTGGAAGAGGAAAAATGAGTCTTCATTTTTCTCCACTAAATAGAGTTACATATACATAGAGAAGGCTAGGAACGCAGGTTAAATAGATATCTGTTTAAACAAACACACATGAATATAAACATAAAAAATAACATTTCCAACATCCATAAGGTGTTCTAGACATTACGAATTCAACTAAGCCCTTATTAAGGTAGGAAAAAAAGTGTGAGATGAAACTTAGTGGTATACCATTGTGTGTAGGAACAGATTGAGGAACTTCCATGCTACACCTCTAGAATCTTATATTTGCGTGCTTATGAGATAGTGATTGGATTTCTGTAAGAACATGATTAATTTGAATTTAGGAAAGAGCAATACCTTGTATATTCTGATATTCTTAGATGGACTTTGGGTTTCTCCAATTATAATTTGAATTTATGTTTAACTTTTTCTTAAGCAACTTTTAATTTTTGTACTTTGTTGGTTTCTTATTCAGGTTCGTTGGATGGGTTATGGTCCAAGTGAAGACACATGGGAACCAATTGAAGGTTTGAGGTATTTTTTTTCCTATCGAGCACAACGTGTCTTTCATATTACTTTTCTCATCAATGTAAAATATATGCTCATGTTTCATTTTTCAGTAATTGTCAAGATAGGATACGTGATTTTGTTAGGCTGGGCTTCAAGTCAAAGATACTTCCCCGTCCTGTAAGTTTTCATACTGTTTCATTTGATATGTAAATTTAATGTATTAAATTTCAAAGATATCATCTTGGGATTTGCGAAAGCACTAGCATTGTGTGACTTGCATTCGTATGCTACTTTTTTTGGTGGGGAGGGGGGAAGGAAGTGTTATTGAAAACAATAAAAAGAGTTGAGTTGACACAAACAATAGACAGCTAGAAAAAGGCAAAAGTGGCTTCTGATAGAGACCCCACAAGAAAGAACAGAACATAGACACAAAAATGAGAGAAAACAGAAAAGTGAGCCATGGCAATTTGAAACTTAAGCCACACACAGGCGGCCACCACATCCAGATTGTCAATATTGCTGCTGGACGATTAAATAACTTTCTCTAACATAATCGACAGCTACTGTATGTGAGAGGGATATTAATTTGAAAGACTGCTATTCCTTTCAAGCCATTGACACCATAGTGTTGAAGAGGATCATCCATATCTGCTCAAATCCTGCATGTCAATTCCTCCTTGCAGCTCATATTCTCCAAAATGAATCCATTTGCAGCTCTGATCTGAAGTTGTGATCCACTAGTTTTGTCCACAAATAAACAGTATTGCAGTCAATAAATATATGGCACCAAAACTCAATCTGAAGTCTGACCAGATGAAATCTATACCTTTAAAGCTCCTGCTTCATTAAAATCCTGCAAGAAGAAAGCTGCCAAGCAAAGGACACATTGGTGGGTGCTCGTTTGTTCTAGATATGTATCTGATCTCATTATTTTAGATCTCCATAGGTGTGAATACAGTATAGGGAACATATTGAAAAGTTGCTATATTGTTCCAATGCCATTGACGAGAGCCAAAACCTGCAAAAGTCAGAGGGGAATCATGATAATTCACAAGTGTTAGTACCTTGATGTCATTATGATTTCTTCTAAAGAGCACATCCAACCGCAATGAGTGAAGGACTCATATACACTCACATGTGGAGATGAAGCAATATTTGGTAAAGAAGAAGATGGGCATTACAAATCTACTTTCCCTATCCAATGTTCTTTCAGAAATCCAACTCATTTGCATGCTTAATCCCACAATTCATCGCCTCCTTGAACTCCAAGATGCCTCTTTACACACATTAGTTTCCACAACCACAAAATTTTCCTTGAATCATTTCCCTAAGATGACTCTCTGCCAATGTGTAAGTGAATTCTCCCTACACCTCCCAACTTCCAAGCCTATTTCCCAGGCAAAGCTAAGTTCATGGAGTGGATACTCCTCAACCCAGGACCACCTCCTACCCATTTCAGCCTGCAGACTACTCCATGGCCCATCCCATGCTACTATATGGAATTTGAGGGATATTGTTTCTTGCCACGATGCTAAAGTAATTGACCTTGAATCTCGTCCAACCTCCTGGAAACACTGACTGGAATTCAACTTTGAAAGTTAGTGGATTGGAAGAGTCAATATAATTGAAGTTGAGTGTCAGTTTGCCTCCAGAAGACAGGAATGGTCCAGCCTAGCCAGATAGTTGTTTGAAAAAACCTCTTCTGGCCAGTTGTCAATCCTTGCATTTCAGACCTTTCTATGTGAATGCGAGGCCCAATTACTTGACTGGTAGATGCTTGACCACACAACCTGTCAGAAAAATAGTCTCACATGGATTAAGTAAAAGATGAAAAATTGTTAATATAGAAAATGACATTTTCACTCATTTATAATTGATTTTGAGTTAGATGTTTATATTTCAACATGGTATTAGAGCAGAAAATTCTAGCGATCTTGTACATTTACTTTAAAAAAACACTTGTGGGATCAAAAGAAAGTCACAGCTCACAAGTGAGAGGAGTGTTGGAAAAATAGTCCCACATGAACTAAAAATGAAAAAGTATTGATATAGAAAAGGACCTTTCCACTCATAGTCATTTTGGTTTTGAGTTGTATGTTTATATTTCAACACAATGCATGTAGTTAGTTGTCCATTGTATTACTCCATTATTTGCTCCAATTTTTACAACTATCCTTCTGACTATAAATCATGTGAAACAACCCAAGTAGGTGGTAGAAGTTTTTAACCCGAGACATCTTCCTTGGTAAACACATGGTGTGTTGCCAATGCCACAACCTATAACAAAACATCACCAGTCCATTCTCTTGTGAAAGGAACCATACAGTACAAAATACTTAACTACAAAAGCAAATAATAGCAAGACATGTAATACTAAGGGAACACCAATGCACTTGGTCAAATTTTAGACTCTCCTATGGTAGGGCTTGATTGAGTGTTTATTGACAACCAATGGGATGCCTAGTTGCTACATTTTCTTGTTCAATGCCTTCCAAGGCTTACCTTGCATCATCTGTCCTTTGCTAGTCTAGTTGTAGTATCTTGTTGACTGAAGGTTCTTGCTCCTCAAAAATCAGGTCTTCATGGCAAGAGATGGTGGTGGTGTTTAAAGAATATTTCAAAGGTTGATTGTTGGAAATCTAAGCCGAGTTAATGGTTGACATACCTTCAAAAGAGTAAACAGGTGACCTACTTTAAGCCAACTTAGAGCAGGGCTAGACAATTGGACGTTTAAAGAAGAAACATGGAATTAGTGATCTGATCACAACATTTGATTCTTTTCAAGGTGGCCTCTAGGTGTAAAATGTTTAAACAATCTAGGAGCATCTCAATCAATGAAGGTGTACTCACCAGAAAAGAAGAAATCAATAATAGAATTGTTGATTGTTTGTATCAAACCTTTAATGGAGATGGAGTTCTTACTTTGAATTAGCTAGTAGTATGGGTTTTGTTGCATGGCAAACCCCTTGCCTAAGTTAATCGGACCTTAGCATATCCACTTGTGCCAATCCAACTACCTGAACATTGTGGTGTGTGAATATGTTTCTGGTGATGGTTGGCAATGATGTGGCTGAACCTTTACCAAGATTTGGGTCTTCTAAAATTGGTAATTGATATATCCATATTTGGCAATCATGTTCTTGATGGTATTCAGATGGTTTATTGATGTTGTGGGAGTATGTTGATTGGAGATGTCATCATGGAACCTTTTGGCTGCTATGGGTATTTGACAAAGCCTATTATAGCATGTTGGGCCACATGATTACCAATCTTCATATGTATTGGGTCATAGTCTATTTTCTTTTCTGACTCAGCATCTTTCTTCAATATCATTATTGTTTTCATCTTGAGGACTTAACTTCGAATGAGATAAGTGGATCACCAAAATAACAGGGTGGAGTATTAGCACACACTCCTGTCTATCGAGCTTATGAATACAACCATCTAGCTACCTGTCTCTGATCACTTTGAGGATTTATGTTTCTCAATTATCTCTTTTCATTTGCCTCTCTAATGGAAAGTAACCCATGGTAATATGATGATCATAATCATTAATAGAAGTCCATTTGCATCAACATTTTAATGACGTTACAATGAATCTTACAAACTAGCCCAAGGGACTATTAGCAGTAGCTACGAAGGTAGTGGTTGGTGTAAAAATAAAAATGTGAAGGATTTTTAAAGCTTGGAAAAACTTATTGTTTATGCAAATTGCACATTAACTATTGATGTCCGCATTTGATTATGTATGACGTAAATTTTTAAAATATTTGTGTATGTAAGATATTAAATATATTTTAATTGAATTACGTTCTATGTTTTATTAATATTTTATTTCTCTATAATATTTTTAATTAAAAATTCAAAAGGGCTAAGCTTGCTTGATGTGTCCAAGAATGTTCTTTAAATCAAGAAACACCCTTCTTTTGATCTCACTTCTATAACTACTATATTAATCTATGTTTGCTGACTATGTGAATGATGAGATCTACCCACCAGTGATTGGCATTCAAGTAACCAAAAAAGAGGTGTGTTTAAAAATTGAATTGATGCTTACATATATAGCAAATACTTTAATGGATATTCACACTTATTTAACAGCCCTTATATCATATGATTCCACTTTAATTTAAACATCAATAATATCTTATTTATTATGTCTACCAAAGTTTTATCAAAACACTTTTTGAAGTATTTGCAGTGTGTTCTCAGAGTAACAATCCCATCACTAAGAACTCTACCTTGTTGTGGAAATGGTGCTTAACCTACATATCACTAAGAACTCTTATGTGAAATACAGCAATATCAGAAATATGGATGGCTGCCTAGTTATGTAGTACGTTGGCAAAGACAGAATAAATATGATCTGAATGAAGATGTGTGACTGCTTGATTTCATGTGTAGGTTGTCCATGCCTATATACCTTTCTCAACATCAAAACTTGAGATTGCTTGTCTCTTGTTTTACCGTTTAACAAAATTTCCATCCAAATATATTCACTAGTTAGATCATACTATCTATCACTTCTATCATCAACATGGTCAACAAAAGAATAAGCTTCTGTTCATGGGTTTTCAGAAGTCTATAGATTGATACATCATCCTGTAAAGTGAAAATGCTTAACTTGAAGACTAAGACTGGGCTATTTAGACTGGTGGCTAGCTTGCCCCAAGCAAACTGTTTGTATAAAATCCATTGCATATGTCAAGATAAGAAAGTACCTTGATTGCAATTGTTTGTATAATTTTTATTTCGGAGTATCAAACATGTTAAAATTATTACCTTGTAGTACATTGTATCTTATAGCACCTTGTAAGGTTTTCAGAGAATGCTAAAAGATTATTAAAACCATGGTGTTTGCACTTGATCTCTCATTTTTTGTAACCTACAGTTTATCCTTTGACAAAACTGTTTCTTGTGGTGTGTTTAGTATCTATGTTAAACTTTGTATTCCTTATTTCTATTGCTCAAAATTTACGACATCAATTTGTTGGACTTGCATTACAGGGTGATGTCGATGTTATTTGTGGTGGTCCTCCATGTCAAGGAATGAGTGGTCTTAATCGTCATAGAAATGTGGATGCACCACTAGAGGATGAAAAAAATAAACAAATAATTATATTCATGGATATTGTTCAATTTCTTGGACCCAAATATGTGCTAATGGAGAATGTTGTTGACATATTGAAGTTTTCAAATGGTACACTTGGACGATATGCTTTGAGTCGTTTAGTGTGCATGAAGTACCAGGCTAGAGTTGGTATCATGGCTGCTGGCTGTTATGGACTTCCACAATTTCGTCTTCGAACTTTTTTCTGGGGATCTGATCCTTACAAGGCAAAGATAAATCCTGATATTTATTGGTGCCAATTTTCGTCCAACTTCCTAACTGAATTTTATTTTTAGTCATGTTTTAACCTTGCAGATGCTACCACAGTTTCCACTTCCGACAAATGATGTGGTTCTTAAATGTGGTGCGCCAACTGAATTTGAGGTAATTGAAAAATTGCTATTTGCATATTCATTTTGTATGATTTATAAAAAAAAAAAACACTTACACATATTAAGTGTTTATATGTTGACTGCACTTTAACAGTTGTAATCTGTACTTCACCCATGTACTTATGCTTCAATAAGGGGGAGTTTGTATCACCTAGAAATTAATAAAAAGGAAACTGTAGAAATTTTTTCATTGTTGAAATGTTAAAAATCTAGATTATTTTTATTTTTTTAAAATTAAATATAAATTTTCCTAAATTTTCGTAAGGTGTACAAATGGTTCCATAAAATTTTTGATTTCCAGATTTTTAATATTTCAAAAATGAATTTTTTTTTAGATTTTCCTTTTCATTGATTTTCAAGGGATACAAATCCCCCTTAAGATCCATTTGGGCTAATAGTTTTCCCACATTTTATTTTCTTGATAACTTATTTTACCTCTAAAGTGTTAATTCTTCTAAATTTTTTAGCTTGGTACTACTACCCAAATTTCTATCATTTTATTTCATTCTCTTTTACTAAAACTCTATCATCTTTATCCTTAGTGTAATTAGCTCAAATCTCTAGGTTCCCTTTCTCTAGCTTTAGGTAATTCATATATTTTATTTTCTCCTTGTTTTGTATTTAAACCATCTTATAATTCCTTATAGGTCTGATTTTTAACTTCACTAACTATTTTATTAGCATTCCTTTTTGTTAACTTATACTTCTCTAAATTTTCTTCATTTCTACATTTATAATAGGTTTTATAGGATTCTTTCTTTTCCATACTTTTCTAAATTATTATCTTTTATATATCTTCATTATGCCACCAACTTTCTTTATTTAATGAAGCTATCCAACAAGACTCTAAAGTTTATTTACCTCTCCGTCTAGTTTCACTCTTTTTAAGAAGTTATCTCTAAATATCTTTTTCTTTTCCCTTTTAGATTCCACCACCAAATTCTTGTGTTTTTATGTATTTTAGTTTTTCTCTTCCTAATTTTGATATTAACATCTAACACTAACAACCTATGTTACGTAGTTAAGTTTTCTCATGAAATAATCTTAAAATGTTTCCACATTTTTTGGTCTATTTTTCTCGTAAGTAATTAAGTAAAAAATGTATTTGACTAGTCTTTGACCTATTTCTTAATGTAATTAAATATTCCTTTTTTTCCTGAAATAAGTCTAAAATTGAATTTTCTTCTTCATTTCTATTTTTCTTGTGTACATGACCATTTAAATCTCTCTAGGGAAGAGCTTTTCACTTGTAGTTAAATCATGAATTAAAATATCTAAATCTTCCTAACATTTTTGTTTACTAGCTTCTCCTAAATTTACTTGTGAAGCATATGTACTAATTATATTAACTATTTTATTTTCTATCACCACTTGAATCATTATAGTTGAAAATATGGTTTAACCTGTACTCTTAATACCAAGTTGAAAATGATGTGTTGTATTGACTAATGACAAGGATGTACAATATATATACACAAAACTTAAATGGGTAAATGGATCCTAACCCACTTTTGGTTTACTCTATCCAACAATTATTATTTTATCTTTTATCCTTATTATTTCAACAACTTCGTCTTTTAAAATTTTATCAAATATTATTCCAACATCATTCCTCAACACCTAGATTTTCATACGTCATGAACATTTACCAATTTAATTTCTTGCAAGCATGTTGTATGAATTTTCCTTCTTATCATTAGACCCACTAATTTCATACTCTTAAAATGAATGCAAATTTCATGGAATGCTTACAAATTTCATGGAATGGTTTAAAACATTGCAGCTTAAGTTTTTTCATGCCAATATATTTCACCTTGATGCAAAATTGGTTCCAATTTCTAAACTTTGTTTCTTTTAGCTATTATTTTCTCTTACCAAATTGTTTAGGGAGTTTCGAACCATGTACTAGTAATGATTACGTACTTTCCATTTCAGCGTAATATTGTTGCTTATGATGAAAATCAACCACGGCTGTTAGAAAAAGCACTTGTTATTGGGGATGCTCTATCTGATCTTCCTAGTGTAAGCTTACATGTTACCATTGTTGATTCATTTTGCATTTGTTAGACGCATTCTTATGGACTTATTATCTAGGTTACAATGTTTGAAACTCAAGATCAGATGCCATATGGAAAAGCTCCTCGCACAGAATTTCAGAGCTATGTACGAGCTTCAAAAAGTGGTGAGTTCTTTCTGCTAACGGACACTGGAGTATCTATTGAAACATACTAATGCTTGCCTAGCTTGTGTGCTTCATGCTATATGGTTAAATATCTGGATAGAAATGAAGCCCATAAGTTGTAAAATATGGAGACTATGATCAGAATCATAACGGTATTGGAGTCTGTGGAATGAAAAAGTGATAATCTCTTTCATTAATCCAAAATAATAAGAGAATACACAAATATATATACACCGGGTATTTTTCACAAACTCTCCCAACTATACAAATATGCACGCTAACTCTAACACTCCCTCTCAAGTTGAGTATAAATATCTAATATACCCAACTTGTTACAAAGTTTTTGAAAATCTAGTATAAATATCTAAAATGATATCTGCTAGTTGTTTCAATGATGAAGTGTATGGAGTAGACACAATTCCCTCCATCATTAAATTTTGAATAAAATGACAATTCACCTTAATGTGTTTTATTCTCTTATGAAGGGTAGGATTGATGGCAAGATATATCGCTGCTTGATTGTCACAATACATTCTCAAAGGAGTGGATGTAGAAAAACATAATTCCATGAGAAGGAATTTTATTCACATTATCTAACACCTAGTTTAGGCCATACACTAATATTCTACTTTTGCACTAGAATGAGAGACAACATTTCGTTTCTTGTTACACCAAGTCATTAGATTACCTCCAACATTGGTGTAATAACCTAAAGTTGACTTTTGATCACCACGATCTCCAACATATCCGAAATTCGAAGAGGATTCAACTCAAAGATGATCATGATTTTTATACTTTAGACCTTTCCTAGGAGTATTCTTGATGTAGGCAGACTTGAGTGACTCCTCTTCAATGAACTTTCCTTGGTTATTTTGCATAAACTGTGAAAGGAGTCCTATAGCAAAAATGATGTTTGGATAAGTAATTGTCAAATAAATTCCAATGAGTCTTTTGTACTTGTTTGGATTTTTTAATAGCTCAAATGTATTATCCCAAAAGAAAAGATTTTGTTCAATTAAAGTGCCTTCTGGTTTACATCCCATAAGCCTTATTTCTTGCAACAAGTCTGATGCATACTTCCTCCAGGAAAGAAGATACCTTGTGTTTAGAATAGGCAAATTTTATTCCTACAAAAATAATTGAGGCGTCCTATATCTTTGGTGGCAAAATGTGCTACAACGTGTGCCTTTGTTTGAGTTATACCAAGAGAATTGCTTCCTATGACTAAGATATCATTCACATGGACAACAATAATAATATGTTTATCTCCAGTGTGCCTAAGAAAAATAGAGTGTTTTGTCTGACATCTATTAAAGCCTCTCCAAATCACTATCACTGAATTTTCAAAACTATGTCCATGGACTTGAGCCCATAAATTGCCTTTTTAAGATGACATATCATTTTCCCCCTTTGAGCAACATACCTTAGAGGTTGCTCCATTAACACCCTTTCTTGTAGGTTACCATATAGGAAGGCATTCATAACATGTAACTAATACATCTCCTAGGATTGATTAATAGCTAATGAGAGTGGGAAATAGGATGAAAAGTGCAAGTTCTGGTATCTTTTTGCAAGGCTATGGGAAGAACAGAGGAAGTTGGTGTTGGTGAAAAAGAACCAATGTTCGAGGAATCAATAAGTTCCATAAGAGTTCTTGGCATGCATGGTCATCGATGACATACCTAAAAAGGGTAGAGTGCTTACTTTGTTAAAGGAGTAGGTTTTAAATCTATATTTGGTAATACATTTGGAACATGTAGGGGAAATCCTTTATTAAGACCAATATTGGGCTTAAAGAAAGGATAAAATTCAAAAAATGTTACATCAATGGAGACAAAAAAATGTTTTGTGGGAGGATAGTAACAACGATATCCCTTTTGAGTAAGAGAGTATCTAATAAAGATGCACTTGAGAGATTTAGGAGAAAGCTTGTCCTCACCTGGTGTAAGATCATTAATAAAGGCAATACAACCAAAGACTAGAATAAGAGACAATAACTCATCTTCAAGATGTAGACGACATAGTGGTATCTCTCCCTCTAACATGTCTGAGGGCATCTTATTGATGTGATAGGTTGCAATGAGGAAAACATCAGACCATGAGTACCCAAGGACTCATATATATGATGGGAGTGTGGGCAATATCAAGAATGAGTCAATATTTGCATTTTGTCACCCCATTTTGTTGTGAGGTTTGTGCGTAAATAGTTTGATGGATGGTATTGAGAGATTCACAAGAAAGAGCACATTGTGCATGTGTTATTAGTGCAATTTTTTTTTGAAACAATAGAATAATTATTTTTGGTTACATTTAAAAAAATTTGATAACATCTAAGACACATGTTTTGTCTTTTAATAGATAGACCTAAGTAACATGAGAATAATCATCAATAAATATAATATAATGTCTTTGACCTAAAATAGATAGAACCTATGTAGGGCTCTAGATATCATAATGAACAAGATATAAGAGACTTTGACTATATGACAGACTCAATCAATGATAGGTAGCACAATGATGCTTACCTAATTGACATAACTCATAGAAAAGGTGAAAATAAAGCACTAAGGTAAGGCTTGTTGTAACTTTTAGTGAAAAGGATGTCCTAAACAATAGTGCCAAAATACTGATGGCTTTGAAGTGGAGAAGCAAGCAAACCCCTTAGGTAACTCATCTCGAACTAGCATGTATACACCAGCCTTTGTTTTTTGATTTCATTACATGTATGATTTAATGCTATATTATTTGGGTAATAATATTAGTAAAATATGAAAAAGTATTGTATTAAAGTATATGTTCATTATAAATCTTCCTGCTCCACGTTAACATGTTAAACATCCAACCACTTCTAGGGTCCAAAAGATGTTGCAAATGTAAGGATTCTTTACAATATAGGAAATTCAAAAGGATTATTTGCGTTTACATAATCCTAACATAATTTGTTATTGAGTTGTTTGGTATTGGATTTTAAGTGTTTTATTGGTTAACTTTGGTTAATTGGTGATAGTTAGCTTCTCCTCCTTGAGTCTAATATAAATAATAATTTTTAAAGGTAATCTCTAAGGTACCAGTAGCCCTGGTTTATCTTTCAAAACAACAGCTATCAATTAGTAATAAATGGTCTTCTTTCATATCCTAACATTCATGCTTTGAGTTGATGATCAAGATTTGAAAGTTTTGGTGCTCATCAGGGGTACCTAGAGTCATAGACAACCCATCATAAAATGTATTTCATTGAAATTTTTTCACTGTAAATGAATTGAGTAGGTGAAATTAATTTTGGTGTATGTCTCTTTTGGTATCAAGTTATCTACTTCTCTAGAATCAAATAATGATAGTGATGTTAGAGGAACATTTGATCATGATGTTATTTTTTTAATACATGCTATTATGCATTTTTCAGCAATTTAGAGTTCTTTCCTTAAGCTAGTTAGCTTCATTTTTTTCTCTAATTATGTCCTGAACTCTTTCATATATAATAAAGAATCTCTTTTTATCTCCCTTTTATTTTTTTTCTCACCTTTTCTTCACCCCTTTTACCGCCAACAGATTTGGAGGTTTTTAAAATTTGAATTTTCATTTTAACATTTGTTCTTGTTACACATGTCAACCACTCTATTTTCTTCTTTATTTGTAGATAAATTTGCATTGACTGCATAGTTCTGAGACAACATTGTTACTTGTAGTGATAATGTGTGTGGAAGAGAAAAATTCCAAAAGGAGCCAAACTTCAATTTTATATGATCATATCCCTTTGAAATTAAATGAGGAAACTTATTCTCGAATTTGTCGGATACCAAAGAAAAAGGTTAGATGACTGTAGAATATGTTGCATGTGTCATTCTTAGTTTGGAAAACCTGTTTATTTATTTATTTATTTTGATAGGGTGCATGTTTTAGGGACCTTCCAGGTGTTGTTGTTTTACCTGACAATAGCATCCAACGTGACCTGCGTAAAAAATTGGAATGCTTATCATCTGGGAAACCATTGGTAAAGTGTCAATCCCTTATTATACTATAGCATGACAGACAATGCATTTGCAGTTTGCAAAATTCAATTCTAGATTATTAAAATAATATTCTTTAAATATGAGTTTAAAATTGAAATGATTACTTTGTCTTTCAATATCTTTATTTGATATCTTTATTACTTTTCTCAGTTTTTGTTCTTGCTTTACTACATTCCAGTAAATGGGTTTTCATAATTCTGCTTTTTTTGGAAAAAAGTACGTTGAATATTATTGACTAATAAGGCTCATCCATGGATAAAAGGAGTGTCTGAGGATGAGGAAATGAGGTCCAGAAAGAAATAAAGGAAATGAATTACAACAGATAAACCTTCTCTCTGCAAATAAATGATGATTTAGCCGGGTAAATAAACTCCTACCAGGTGTTCTTATTTCTAAAGATCCAGTATTCCTGGAAATCCAGATGGCCTAACACCCAACATGAATCATTGGCATCAGATCTTGATGTACTACAGAGTTTCCCTTTGATAATGAGTGACACCATAAAAAATTCCATGGACTGCATCATAATTCCATCCACTTTTAGCAAAGATGCATCTAATAAAGAGGTGATTACAGCCCTCAAGAGCTGACTTTTATAAGGCTGCACTGCTGCAATTTGTGCCTTGATTATCCTCCCATTTACTCCTATAGACTCTAGTGACTCTCTTGCTATGGAGTATAAGATATATGAGCAGCTTCACTTTCATTTAAGACCTACCCTTCCAACCTATCTTTAAGTCCATGCATTGGGATTCAGATGAATGACACAGGATTCCATTGTAGGCTGGCTGCTTGGACTCCAAAAACTCTGTTGTTAATCCTCATCCTTGGGATTCCTTCTAAGCCCAATGTACCATATCAATGATCCATTCTCATTAGGTTCCAAACTTCACTTATTTTTGCATCTGGGCTCCTGCTTCATGAAAAAGCAAGGAAGCAAACTGGTAAGAGGTGTTGTCAAGCACCATCTGTCCCCTTAGAAGGGAATATTGGCCCCATTGCCCAGTGAATAGGTTGTTTGCATAGTTAAAATAGGACTTTGTGTACTTCTCAGAGACTGAGAACATGATCTGTCACATAGGATTGGCCAATCTCTAAAGTGAGATGATCATGATATTTGTTCTTCAGCAACTTCCCAAGAAAGCACTCTGGTCAGACCTCTAGCACCACAACTACCTTCATAATAACAAGGCTGCATTGAAGAGGTGTGGTAAAATACCAATAAGGATGCACCATCGAATTGTCATGATATGGATATACAAGTGTCACAATGTCCATTTTTAAAATTGAACCATAGATAAATCAAGCATCAGAGTTGCTAGACGTGTTGCCTAAACAAGGCTTGCCCACCAAATGTGGGGACAGAATGGTCTAGGATTCAAACAAGGAATCTCCTACTGTTTGAGCATGCTATAATAGAATGACTCATTACCCAGTCAATAAATGGAAGCCATACAGATTGGTGTGGAAAAGTAATGCCTCCCTAAAAGGCTTTTCCATAGACTAAGATTAGTCATGCTGGTAGAACCATGACTAAGATTGGCATAAGCAAGTGACTGGCCAACTTTGTCCTCATTTGTGCTTTCTGTGAAGTGGATGACGAGGATGTTAATCACATCTTCTGTGCATGTAAAACCACTTAGCAGGGCTGCTCTTCCTTACTGGGAAAAGTGGTAGTTGGAGGACTGCAGTTCAAGTTCCTTGGCAAAATAGTGTAAAGGAAATATTACAACTGGTAAACACCAGTTACTGCTGATTGTGGCTATTTGCTGGACTATCTGGCCGAAGACGAACACAGCTATTTTCAGAAATGAGAAATGTGATCCGGAAGCAAGGGATCTAATTTTGGTTTCATGCCAAACTTTGGTTTAATAGAAAAAGGAAATTTAGTCGGATTTTGCTGGAAATTTTGGAGGTTTGGTAAAATTATGGAATTCTCCAAGAATGCCTAAAAATAGGAATTTCAATGGAAAATTTTAAAACAAACTAAAGTAATTAAAATACACATCCAGAACTAATCGAAATAATTTTATAGGCTTTTATGTAATTAAAAACCCATTATACTACCTATTTAAAGTTTTAGAATACAATGAAAACACGTTATACTACCAAAGATATTGTGTATTTCCATATTGTCAAATTTTAGAAAGAGTTTCGTTTCTTGAACTACTTCAAAACTTAAAATGAGAATTCCCATGTGTATTTGATTATTTTTCATAAATTATTTCTAGGCATGATATTTTTAACTATAATATGTACTTGTTCAGGTTCCTGATTTTTGTTTCACATTTGAAAAAGGAAAGTCCTTGAGGTAAATCTTGCTTCCCTTATTCTTTAAGATTCCACTCTAGGACTGAATTTTTTTAATTTTCCTATTGATTCATGTATAGGCCTTTTGGGAGACTATGGTGGGATGAAACGGTACCCACTGTGTTGTCGACTGCTTTTCCCCATTTCCAGGTTTTTCATCAATTTGTTTTGATGTTTGTGGAACTTCAAGTTCAATTCTATACATCCTTTTGAAATCATTATTGAATCATCATATATCATACAGGTTATTTTACATCCAGAGCAAGATCGAGTTCTTACCGTACGAGAAAATGCAAGGTTGCAGGGTTTTCCTGATTTCTACAGATTCACTGGGACAATAAAAGAAAGGTGTGAACTTAGAATACACTTGTTCATTACTTATCATTACGTTTGACCAGTTTTTTTAACTTTATTTCATTTTTGTTTTATGTGCAATTCTAAGAATCATGCTGCATTTTTTAGGATTTGCTAACATGTTGAATATCCTTGATTGACGATTAAGATTTTGTCATCACATGATGCGTTAGATGTGTATGAAAAATGATGCATCAAGCACACAATTAATGTATAAGAGAGAAAAGACCCCAAATGATAATAATCAAATAAGCAAATACATAAATGACAATTAATTCATAGTGCTACATTCTTCAAGCTCAATTTAAGTTGAAGTGGTGGCCAATGGTGTTTTGGATGGAGAGGCTGATCAGCAATGATGATATCCAATGGTGGTGAACTTAGGTTTAGATGGAAAAGTGAATCATATCATGTGATAATTATATATGGTGTGAATGAGAGACATCTAATAAGGTCTATAGGTACGTGGATATTCATTTACCTAGTAGTACATCAAACATAACTTTGGTGAGATTAGTATAGTATGCGTCGTGGCTATTATTGGAATAGTCCCACGTTCTTGGTGTAGGGATTAAATCTGAAATAATATATGATGAATTTCATCACTCAAAGTCAATTAGTTTTGAGTTGGATGTCCATTAGTCCATATTTCAACATAATTGGAACTTAGGTTGTGGCAGTCGTCCACTTTTCCCCATCAGCTGACCACCTTCATACCAAAACCACCATTGGTTGGTCCTTAAAATAAAAGGATGCTAGGGTTCATTTCTACTCCCTATATGTAGTCTTCATAGTGGATAGTTGATATCTTCATAAAGTATTTAGGCATTGTTGAAATTTTCATGACACTTGCCATCAAGTTGGACATAGTCGATATATCTATGTTTAGCTTGATGGAGGGTGTTAGAATATGTTACTATCATGCATTACGTATATAGGTCACTTATTAGGTAAATGGATAACCACTTGTTCATTGTCCTATGTTTTTGTGCAACTCCATATTGAAGAGCATCCCTTTTGAACTCAAGCAGCCCACATCCAAAGTATTATAAATTATTTATTTATCTATTTATTTTATTTTAACAAGTAGATGTGAGAACTAACAACCATCCACTAGTAAGAGTTAAAGTTGGTGAAAACCAAATTTTGAGATCTGTTTAGATGGGGTGAAACATAAACACCTATTTTCAAAGTCACCAATATTATTATCGTTTCAAATTTCTTATCATACAAGAGAAGGAATTATGCATGTACTCGATTTTTCTTGGTGTGTATATCCTGGTTTACAAATTCATGGATATTACAATTCCACCACTTTCACAAGTACTATTACAACAACCAATGGATACCTTAATCTCTCTGTGAGGAGTTGGCCAAATACATGTAATATCCATTCATCTCTATCACCAAATCTTCTATTAAATTATATGATTTTGAAACCATTTGTACCATTCCTAGCCAAGTATTTTTATCTTGTTCTTTTCTACTAAATCTTCCTTAATCTTCTATCATGTTCGTGTCTCACATGCATAACAAGGATACAAATGTTTATAACCATATATTTGAACAAAAGAACAACAAACATCCAATAAGATATATTGAGAAAAATAGTTTCATATTAAAAACGATGAATGAAATTAAGACCCTTATGAGTCTTTTTCTATTAGTCAATTGATTTTAGTAAAATAAAATTCACATGATACAAAGACAGTTCACGTATATTATAATAAAATGTTATGTAAAGTATTTCAATAAGAGACTCACAAACATGATGACGTATTGAAAAAAATAGTTCTACGTCAAAAACGATAAGTGAAATGAAAACTCTTATATTACTTATAAATCTTTTTTCACTAGTTAATTGATTTTAGTGAGATAAAATCTACAAGATACATGCTTTAATTGTTCCAAAATACTATCATGCGATTGTTACTTGAAGTTGGAAGTTGTCGTGATTGCTATGTTACATGCAGGTACTCTCAGATTGGCAATGCTGTTCCGATTCCGGTGGGTCGTGCGTTGGGGTATGCCCTGGGGATCGCATGGCAGAAGAAACCATGCAAGGATGAGCCTCTCATGGTCCTTCCACCTAAGTTCTCCCTTTCGCACCATCGGCTCAAGTAATCTGTTCATTGTGTTCTCTTGATATAACTGTCATCAAGTTATTGGATCTTCGGCAGATAGTTCTATAAGCTGGTGAAAACTCGATCACTGGCCATATCTCATCATCTCTATTCGTTGATTGTCAGATGGTACCATAAAGCCGCTATTATTGTATGACTGTTGGTAACTTGTTATGATGCATGATTGCCAATTTCAATAAAATTCTATTTTTTTTACGAAAATGGTAGCTTACCCTGCTCCCTCCATGTATGATTTCTTTTCACAATATTTTAGGACTAATGAATGAGATTTTCGTTTCCATATCCTATTTCCGATCCTTTCAACCTCCCTGTTTCCTCAATTTGGTCTGAGGTTCTGTCTTATCCCTATTTTAAAAAAAAAAGTTTAAATTATCTTTTAGGGGGAGTTTATGTCTTTTAGAAATTTTGAAAAAGAAATTTTTTTTTAAAAAAATAGGTTTTCATGCGTTTGTACATTCTAAAGAATGTGAAAAAAATTTAATTTTTTTCATCACTATAAGTATATATATTTTTTGTTATTTATCACTTATTGAGTTGAAAAAATTCTTATAATTAGTAAAAAATTTATCACAATATATTTTCTTGAGTTTGTACATCTTGCCTAACTTCTTTAATCATCATTAAATTTGTGGTTACATGGTTACAGAAAATATGCAATTATGTTTGAAATGTTAAAATATAGAATATTTATGATTTTTAAAAAATTAATCTTTCAAAAATTTTGCCACATACCTTAAAATTATTATTTTTATTAATTTTTCTTTTTCATTTCCTAAATTTCTATTTTTTATATTTTTGATATATACAAACAAACCTTTAATCACAATGTAAATTTAATCACTCTTTTTTGTGGGGTTATACTTGCACAATTAAAACATTGGTATTAACTTTGTGTTTTTTAGCCAAAAAGGATAAGGAGTTTGTAGTTGAATTCCACTTATAAATTGACAAAGAAGAGGCATTTGTGGCTCACCACAATCTTTTGATTATATTTGGATTGAACTTCATTTAAATTTTTTTGATTTTCACCATCTTAAAAAGTCAATAATCACATAAAAGTAAGATGAGAGATGTTAGAGAACATCAACTAGAAGATTTGATCTCTAACCTTTCAAATAACCCAAAGAATTTTACATAGTTATGATTGTATTCCTCATGTTTCACATTTGTCTCTTGGAGGCATCATTTGGAGAGCATTTTACAGAGTTTAGATTAAGAAAAAATATTAAAATTTGTGTAGAATTCAATCTAGAGAAAATTTTTCAAACATAAGGAATTTAACTTAATCTGTTGGAAAGAAAATCGACTATTTTCTTTAATACATTTATAAACATATAATATATATATATATATATATATAATACTTTAAAGTAAATCTAAATATTATTATAATATTGAATATAATTATTAATATGAAATAAATATTTTAATATTATAATTATAATTATAATTATACTAAATAATAAACATTATATTTTTCAATGAATATTTATTAATATTATTTAATATCAATGTAATTGCATTATAATATTATTAGTGTAGATGGTGGTAGCCGTTGCAACTTTTCAACGAATGGTAATTTGCGTAATTGTATAATAATAATCTACGTAATTTTACAAGAATTAATATTTTTTGATTTTTTATAATTATTATATTAAGATAATTTTACAAAAACGTAAGATGATAAATTTTAATAAGACACCTTTATAGTTTATATCAGTGGTAATATTTTTGTAGTATTTCGATTTACACAAAAAATACAAAATTTATTTAATTTGTATCCGGCATGTATTTAATTCGAGCCGAAGGGTTTAAGCTTTGGCTGCAGCCGACCTCCATCCATGGCCACGGTCGCCAGGCTCCTCCTCCGGCGATACTTCGCGGCGTCGCACCCAAGCACTCGGTTCCCTCCGCCTCATTCGAAGGCCATCTTCACCAGACCCGCCCTGCTCAACGGTGACGACGGCCGCCACTCTTCCCTTCAGGGTGATGACAGGGTTCCTGCAACCGTCATCACTGGCTTTCTCGGCTCTGGAAAGGTGCTGGTGATGTTTTTCCCCTCTTTTCAACTCTAGTTTGTTGTCTCTGAAAATTTACTATTTGTGCAGACAACACTATTGAATCACATTCTAACAGCACAACATGGCAAGAGGATTGCAGTCATAGAAAACGAGGTATTTGATTCCTGACTTTCATTATGTCACTTGTAATATAATTTTCTAACTTCAATTGATAATATAAAAGGATCGATTTCTTTATTTTTCATATTTTTAAACTGCTTTCGTCATTTTAGTTGTGAGCTTCTTTATCAGGCTTCCTTCATATAATTTTTCTAGATTTTTTATTACATGGCAAACCATTAAGAGAATCGTGTCTCCTTGCCTTTAAAAATGGCAGGAAAATGCATATTAAGAGATTTTTTTTCTTGATATGTCTTACAATAGTCCCCTTTTTTATTGTACGAGTTAATGTTCTAGATGATGGAAAAACTGCCATTTAAACATCTTTAACCACTTACCACTAAGTTTTTCTTTGAAAAAATAAATTGAAAAATGTTCATTGCTTTATTTTGCTATGTAGTTGTTTAAATTATTTTACATGTGCTTGAATTATTAGTTTTTATATAACTATTTTAATCATTATGGTGGTTGTATGCACGAAAATATATTCTTATTTATTTATTTATTTTTAATCTCTCCTTTTTTTTAAAAAAAAACAATTTTTTATTAAGAAAAAATTATGTGGGCCAAAAATACAACAATACAAAGTTATTCACTGAATTTCACTTTTCAATGCAAGTATAAAGTGAAAAGTTTTCACTGCAAAATATTGATTTTTAACCAAATGAGATGGATTTTCATAGTGCTCCTAGTGTACCTCACTCTACCCATAAACACACTACCACATTGCAATGTTGCACTATACTTCTCTCTTCATGGATGGAGAAGAATTCTTCATACAAGTTCACAAATCTTTTTCATAAAAGAAAATAGAATGGAATTATTGGGATGACTCTAGCATAGGATAAGTTTTAAGAAGAAAATTCAATTCTCATTGATGTCCAAAAACCTCCTATGGTAAATCTGCAAAAACTAGTCATTATAGGACATGCTTCAAAACATTGTTCCTGATGTAAAACATTTGCCAATAAGTTTTCTTCTCAAAACCCTTCCTACATTGTCAGAGTCATCCCAGTAGCTTCGCAGTCCATTCATTGGTCTTGGCCTGGCTGGAATCTCTTGTGACTCTGAGGATTTCTTGTTTGAGTTCTGCTTTCATTGTGTAACTTGAGTTTTTTGAGCGAATTTTCTTTTATTTCCTGCTTTAGTCTTATCATTCTGTGGATTCCTTCTTTGGAATCCTTCTTTCTTGTGTTTTGTTTTCTAGTTATCCTACGGCTTGTGTAGGGCACCATTCCTTGTTTTTTATGATATTCTACTTGTTGTCACTCAAAAGAAGCTCTATGGTCCATTCATTTTGCATTCATGATTCTCTTAGGCCTCATTTGGGGTTGGCTCCAATCGATTTCCAAAATCACTTCCAACGTTATTATTATTGTACAAACTTTAATATATAAATTTCCACCACCGTAATTATTATATAGTTTCAACTCCGTTCATTAACTCCAACTTCAGTTCTATCCACTCTGGGATCTTCTGACTGGAGCCAACCCCAAATGAGGTCTTAGTGTTCAATCATCATGTTTAGTGTGGGTGTAATTGAATCTTTTGTATGAAAAATTGTGAGGGTGTAAATGGATGCTTCTCCACCCATTCAAGATAGAAGTCCAATGGTACCTCATTACGTGGTTGCACATGAGTAATTAGGGTGGAAGTATTGGAACAAGTATAAAAGCCCCTCTCATGTGGTGAATAATAGTTGTTTTTCTGGTATGATTTTTCAATATGTGCATGCTTTGAAAAATCAGCATTTCATTTTATTGTATTTTTGGTCCTCCTCTTTGAATCTTAAATCCATATATTGACCATTTTTAACATATCGGTATCATTTTAGGAGTTTCCTCATAGTGATGTACGAGTGATGGATTTGAATCTAAAAGTAGTCTCTCCTTTGTGTAGAATAAGTAGGCTATTTTCCATCTCAATATTGAGTTTTATAACAAGTAGATCATCTTCTTATCCAATATTGGCGGAACTCATATATTGACTGTATTTAACTTATTGGTGTCTTTTTAGGAGTTTCATAGTGATGCAGATGTGATGGATTTGAATCTGAAACTACTCTCTCCATTGTGTAGAATAAGTAGGCTATTTTCCATCTCAATATTGAGTTTTATAATAAGTAGGTCATCTTCTAATCCGGTATTGGTGGAACTCATATATTGACCGTTTTTTAACATATTGGTGTCTTTTTAGGAGTTTCATAGTGATGTAGATGTGATGGATTTGAATCTGAAAGTACTCTCTCCATTGTGTATAATAAGTAGGCCATCTTCCAACTCAATATTCGTGGAAGCCTCACATGAAGCTTTTCCTTATAAATTTTGAGGCTTGACACAGTCATAAAGTTGCTTCATTTGATTAGAATCCTGGAAAGATCTTCTCTAGTTGTGCAAGTAAGATTTTATATATTGAATGTAACCTGAAATCCCAGACTGCTGGGATGGGAGCCTCATTCACTTGGTGTATATCCCTTTTAATGTGTGATGGGTAGAAGTCCTCTAGAGTTATTCAGAGCCTATATCCGTGAAATGTTTACTAAATTTTATATTACCATTGGTATGCATATCTTCCTTAGTTAATATTCCAAAGAAGACTTGTAAAATGTTTTATAGTTTGGCACGTTTTTTATATAATGTCACTTGTATTAAGAGA
Organism: Amphibolis antarctica; assembly: GCA_024699675.1. NCBI lineage: Eukaryota > Viridiplantae > Streptophyta > Magnoliopsida > Alismatales > Cymodoceaceae > Amphibolis > Amphibolis antarctica. The sequence goes on along the minus strand of JAMKPZ010004824.1, from coordinate 2,272 downwards.
TCATTTTTAATGGCATACTAAAACAACAGTTTAAAACGTACTGGATGAACCTGCATCTCGTTATTATTGAGACTCACCCTATTTTACATTCAAAAAACATTTTAAACATACTGTTAGTATGCTTCATTGCAGTTTGGAGAGGTAGACATTGATAGCTCTCTTGTTGCAAGTCATTCATCAGTAGCCGAAGATATTGTTATGGTTAACAATGGTTGTCTATGTTGCACTGTAAGGGGAGACCTAGTTAAAATGCTTCTAAAGTTGGTCAAGAAAAAGCGTGACAAATTTGACCATATCATAATAGAAACAACAGGTGAAAATTCATAAATATTGGTGTGTCATATTAAAAAGTAAATTCAAGTAATTGGAGCTCTTTTGTGCAGGTCTTGCAAAGCCTTCTCCAGTTATTGAAACATTCTGTTCAGATGAATTAGTTGCACGCTATATCAAATTAGATGGTGTTGTCACATTAGTAGACTCTAAGCATGCAATGAAACATATTGATGAAGTAAAGGCAAGATGGGTCGTCAATGAAGCAGTGGAACAAGTGGCATATGCAGACCGAATCATAGTGAATAAGGTTAGCATACGGCACTGTATTTTGCTTCTTGTTAAATTGTTATTATATTAGCCTTTTCAAACAGCTGCTTGGTTATTGTTCTGTTCTCTGTTTTTCAGATAGATTTGGTAAGCAGTGATCATTTGGATGTACTGATTAAAAGAATCAGGGTAAGAATTTGTATAAAGAAGTTGCATTCACCACTTAAATTAATCCAAACTGGTTTTTCCGTATTTTATGTATCTGATTTCTATCCATGATGAAGCGTATCAATGGCATGGCACAAATTAAGCAAGCCAAATTTGGAGCAGTTAACATGGATTTTGTCCTAGGCGTGGGTGGGTATGATCTTTGCAGGTTAGTTACCTAATTTTTGGTCAAACTGTGTTCTTTTTTAAATACCAAAAATTCTTATATTTTTCTCTGTTTTTATAGAATCGATTCTGAAGTTCAGGAACATGAATCTCACAACTGTGAAGATGGACATGGTATGACTAACTTAGATATCTCATTTTATTTTTTGCATGTTAACTTCTGCTTTTATTAAATATTTATGTAATATGATTCTTGAGCTCTAAAATATAGTACGCATTACATTGAATTTTCAAAACTGCTTAACACAGGCTTGTGGTATGTATTTGATTATTACTTTATCCAGTCATTATATTCTCGACATTTGATCCTAAACATGTGAGATGATGACTAAAGCTTGATCAGAGTTTCTATTCTATAATTCCGGTAGAATTTAAAAGCTAGGGTTGTTTTGCTGAACATCAATATCATGTTTCTTTTGAAAACGCCAATCTCATGTTATGCTGCTAAAATATTTTTTTAATTGATATTGTTTATCCTCTATTGGTTCAGAGTTAGTATTTGTTGTTTTTGTTTGTGTATTTATCACTTATATTTCTTAACCATAGGTAGTTCTGTTTGTACATTTGCTTGCTGATTATTCAATTTTTTTGATATTTGTAGTATTTTTGCTTGAGTTTTTTTTCGTAGGATCTTTCCTTGTAAACCTTATAAAACAATGAAAGCCAACCATGTTCTTTTTAACCATGTTATCCACTATTAGGCTGACTACTCAATTTTCAAGTGATTTGTTTCAATTGGATGTTCTAATCAGATCATCATGAAGGACATCACCATGACCATGTTCATGATTCTGCTGTCACAAGTGTCAGTATTGTCTCTGAAGGGATCCTAGATCTTGACGAGGTAGTTTTACAAGTACCATGAAATTGTTGTTTGGTATGCCTTAAATATGGTCCTTTTGTGGATATTGATGGTTGCTGATAGTTGATTTATTTTTTCATTTTGATCTCATTTAAACTTTTCTAATTCAATATTTTACTTAATTGCTTAATCAATAATTCCAAGATTACACATACCTTCAATTCTGAAGTGCATTTTTACCATGAGTACCATATATGGTGGTTCACTATTATATGTTGAGGGTTAAAAGTTGATCTTAAGCACAAATTATCATTCTCATATCTACTTGGTAAGATTTTTTTGAAGGCAACAAGAAATTAATTTAAAAACAAGAAAAGGTGGCCTACGCTAGCCTAGGAAGACTAAACCAAGAACACAACCAAAAGAAAGGACTTTGGAGGGGGGGGGGGGGGGGTCTTGCAGGGTGTCCAAGAGCAAAAGAGGAACAAAAGGGAGATGAAGGTTAATTCAAAATACCCCATGAGCTCAATGAGTGAC
>JAMKPZ010004823.1:0-32408 GCA_024699675.1 Amphibolis antarctica | reverse complement strand
TTTAATATAAAATATTAATTTTTTTTATAAATAATAAAATATTGTAATACATAATAAAAAATAAAGATACATATACTTACTTCATAAACAAATAGGACCTATAATGATCAATGGTACAAGAAATTATTTAAATATTCTCTACTAATTTCATAAAATTGAAGTGAAGAATTGATTTTAAATTTTATAATTTATATATAATACATTAATATCCACCAAATTTTATATTATTTACAAACATACACAATTAAAGATTATTTGTTTTCATTTCTTCTAATATTTAAAATCACCCCTATTATTATTATTACTACATAAATTTTTATTACTTAAATTACAATTACAACTTTATTTACAAAATTAACTTAATTTTAATTCTATTAACTTTTTTAACTTTTAAAGTTAAAAAATATTACCCCAAACGTATCCTAAAATTACTTTTAATCATTTTTCTTTCTAATACGGTAGACAATTGTACCACTACACTTTTTTTCTTTATTTTATAATAATAACCGTACAATTTTACCAAGGCCATGTTTGAAATATAATCCCCTAAAATTAGATAAATCTAAACTTAAAACTAATTTCAAATTGAAATTCCATAGTTGTTAAAGTAGTAAAAATTTATACAATAATAATAACTTTAAAAATAAGTTTGAAAACCAATCTAAAACTCACATTTTTTACACAATTTTTAAACGAAAAAATTCTTTCTATTTTTCCTCCCAAGTACAATAAAAATCTTTACTCACCATTTAACAAAACATAGTCTATATAATAAAAAAATTTTAAAACCCCGTTTTCGAACGAAAGTAACAATAACATCCACATTTACAGTTTTTCTCTTTTTAAAATAATTACTAAATTTGATTGTTTTATCATTAAGTAACTTAGATGATGAGAAATATCGCATTTTCTGGATCACAAATTTTTCGATCTAGAACAGTCGAAAGTCATTATGATCAATAAATATATTTTGATTTTATTTAACCGTGAAAGGAAAGAAGATGCGACATGCCAAATACAAGCTGGAAAACATAAAGGCCAGGAATAAAAAACATAAGGTGCTACTGATGCAACAAGCAAGCACCATGAACCAACAAAAATTAGATAATGAAATGCCGCTGTTGAAGATCGTTGTGGTAAGTTTCACCATTTCACCTTTCCAGTTATTGTTTTTTCGCAATGTGTTAACTTCATACTACAAACATTATAAAAACAAAAGTTCGTATTACACAAAAGCTTATATCCCAAGAAAGGAAAACTCGGACATAAGGAATAATAATGCAATGAGAAATGAAAACACCTAACCATCACAAGCAATATATTCACATATTGCAAACTTTATATTTAAACAACACAATACACAATTGCAAAGTTACCAATCATACACAAAAACCTTTTTTTAAGAAATTTTTACCCTAATTATAAACCATAAATACTAAAAGAAAACTTATAAAAAACCAAAGGTGAGGGGGACTAGACCAAGACCCCACCAAAAGGAGTAAAAATACAACAAACCAAAACTCTAGGACCCTTCGATGGTTCCAAAAGTTCAAAATACTCCAACGGTCTGAAAGAATACACTTCAAAATATCAGGAGAGCAAGTCGTATTCGTCCACACCTGCTGACATTAATTTTTCTTACAACTTCATTCTCCATTCACACTTTATTTGAGAACCACCTCTACTTAATATGGGTTTATTTAAACAAATCTTTTACCATATACGTTAATATGGGTAAATAAATGTTTATAAGCTTAATTGTTTCTTTATTTTTTTTCGACACTCTTTCAAGGTTTTTTTATAACAAACCACTAAATAAAAAATGCTCTATAGCCAAAGGATTTTAAGCAAAGGTTAGGGCATCATACTCAAACTCAACGAGGTTAATTTTGAAAGAGATTATGCTATTCACATTTCTATAAAGATTATGCTACTCAAACTCAATGATTGTTGTGGAATGGCATTTCCCTTACAATAAATGGAGTACCCAACCTAAGAGAATGTTAGATTAATGCTTTCATAAATTATTGAACTAATAATATTCCCTTAGCTAGACTATAAATGTCTTGATTCCTGTTCAATCAGAAAATCAAAAGAGCACCTCTGGGAGTATCTTAATCTTAAACACCTTATTCGATAAAAATAGCATCTATTATAAACAAATAAAAGAAAGTCTTTTTGTGATTTTTACATTCATAAGAATAAAACTTTCTATGATTTCCAACCATTCTATGATCATTCCTAATTTTGGGTCATTAAGACATGATTTAGGAAAATATGGTTTCTTTTGTATAATTTGTTTCTATGACTACTTTCACAATATGGTAATATTCTATGATTTCTTTTAGGAAAATATGGGCATCCTAAAAATCTACGATTTCTTCCGCAATTACAATCATATTCTTCCGCCACTTTTTTGCCGGACTGTCAAAAGTATTTAAATGAAACGTCTTCTAGCACAGACGTTTCAAAGAATATTAGCAGAAGACATGCTATAGGAGAAGAATTAGTAAATATATCAACTACGTGCAAAGAGATGAACAACAACCAACCCCAAACCTTAGCCAAGTCCTCATTTTGATCAATCAATTCGGAGGGAAAGCAGGCACAGGAAAAAACCAAAACCCTAAAGCAGAACACGATAGAAAAAAGCATACAAAAACGCAATGTGCGAGGTGTTTCCACGATCCAGTGGCATGGCAAGAGACCCACCGATCAGGACAGCCACAGATTCATGTCGCACCCTAGCCATTATACCAAGGGTAATTGATTTCGATCTCTCCCCGGAATTGGTAAAGGGCGCTTCGACGTCCAGAACGAACGAAAACAGACCAAAACCGGAGAGCAGGGAGGAGACGGGGAAAGGAATACCAGAGAAGAGGTGGTTTTCTTTTCCGTGCTCAGACAGCCAAGGGTTTGTCTTCAACCACTGGATCAGAAACTCTAGTCCAGAACAAGCCTCCTCATAGCACGAAAAAGAAGTAACTACAAAATTCGACGACGAGAAACGGAGTGAGGAGAACCGAGGAAGGAGGGTACGGCGAGGGGCGTGGGCGATCTAGCGATGGGGGAACATTATATAGAGGTCTGGATTGCTAGTTAGGGTTTTGGATGGCTAGGGTTTGGATAGCTTGGGTTAATCCATTCATCTGTGATCGGACGGACAAGGTTTTTCAGCCGACGAAAGTACTGTTACCAATAGATCGCGTCAACGGTCAGATTCACTTTTGCTCTTTTTTAAAACCCTATTATCTCGGTAAAAATTTGAACTCAAGTATTACTAAAGGTTTTTTTGTTTTAATTTTTTTAACTTTTAAAATTACTTATAATATTATTATTATTATATAAGTTTTAACGTAAAAAATTTATTACCTAAATTATTATATAATTTTTATTTTTATTTACAAAGCTAACTCTAACTCCAATTCTATCTAACTTTCAAAATTAAAAAAAATCTTCAAATACACCTTAAGTATTACCTAAATAAAAATTAATTTATTATTATACAAAATTTTAACGTATAAATTTTTATTACCTTAATTATTATGTAAATTTAACTCTATTTACAAAATTAATTTCAACTTTAACTTTATTTAATATCGAGAGTTGGTTCCAAATGAGAATTAAGATTTAACAAAAGTTTCTCAATTATTAGGAGACGTGTGTCTCCTTTTTTTATTATCTTTTTTTCTAATTGATTTGATGATAGGATATTTTTTTTAAAATAATTCAAACTCAAGACTTAATCTTAATAAATACTCATAAAATATATATTACAGATACCAATGAATTTAATACATAAATTATCAAAAGATATCATGCAGGTTATATACTTTATAAGTCCTTTCAGATTAACATATACTATAAAATGCACAAAATTTCTTTTAAAAGTCTTAATCAAGTTGAGCTAAATTGAACCAGTAATGTTGATGTTCAAATTTAACTTGTTTTTAATCTAGCCAAATGTCGAGAATGCTTTTATTAAGCTAAACAATAGTTGATCAACTAACAAAGGTGGAATATGGCAAGCTTACCCACATCAAATTAGCTTTCTCTCTGATAAATTTAGAAACTATTCTTTTAATTTTCTGTGGTACAATCTTTTCTACTTCCCTGTTCAATATTGAGTAATATCTGTTGGGTTTCAGTAAAATCAATATCCGATGAGGAATACTAGATGGAGACACTGCAAATTATCACAGTTTTCAAGTAAATTTTTCTCAGTTGAATAACGATTACAAAAGCCAACATTTGAGAATGCAACTCAAGATTGGTCTCACACCACACGCCCAAGGACTTCAGTAATCAACTGTTGAATAAAAACTGAGCTTGATTAAGCCAAGCCATCATCTCTCACAGGTGCATAGATTTCCTTCGTGTCTGCAGGTCAGATTTCTCACACAAGTGTCAATGCTCCATGATGGTGGTATAATTTGAAACGTGCTTGCTCTGATGGTGCCTGAAACCAATGACATGATCATGGTGTTCGAGGGTGAGGAGACTGATTCTCATCTTGGAAATTTCAGGATGGGGAGCCAAATGGTAAAGCATATGCACCTGTGCAAGAAGCTACTGTGTGTAGCAAGAGCCTGGTCCATACGGAGCATCACGCCCAGGGCCGTACAATGGAGCAGCAGCAACTCCCCTTTGATTCAGCAAGCATCTGAAGTTTGCCAATCTACGTCCCACTTTGCTGAGATTCCCTTTCTTCAGCTTCTTAGAAGTTGTCCACAGTCGTTCTTTAGGTTCGTAAACAAGGTAAAACAAATTATTATTGCACTGATATTGTTTTTGCTAAGAATTCTCCATGGATCACACAAAAGCTTCAAAAAAAAGGCAAGTGCTTGCCTAAGCCAATTATTGAATTAAAAAACTTATCAACATATTAGTATTCTTAATAACAAACCAAGCAAGCATATTAAAAGTTTGATGACAAAAGAACTAACAAAAACCTTATATTCTCAAGAGTAAACATGTATTCATTTTAAATGTCAATCCATCATAAATTCCACATGTGACAAAAGTGATAAATAAAAAAAAAAAACTGAAAAAAAAAAAAAAAAAAAACTTATGCTTACAAGATTAATCATGTTTAAGTTTGAAAACAATAAAAAAATCCTAACATAATTTTGAAACGAATAAAAATAAAAATAGAAAACATAATGAAAATAGAAATGCCTGGAATGGCCATAATCCACTGCAAACATCACAGAAACTGCCTTGGAGGGGCACCATGTTTGCCTAATGACCCAAATGGCCCAGGCATAGCCCTTTTTGTTTTTAATTTTCAGGCATAGCCCTTAGTTCAGGCCAAATTGTGCCATGGCATGTACATGATGCTTATCCACCAGCTAGGTGCCGATCATGATAAGTATGATTGCAAAATTCTTATATTTGACCAGTTTGAATCTAGTGGGTTACAAAACGTATCTCATGGAATTTGTATGGAATTTCTAGTACTCTAGCTTTAACATTATAGTGCAGTTAAAATTATACAAGGAAAATTTTTTACATGAGTGGTTAGAGCTACAGAAACTTCTAATAAATTATTTCTTTCCATTTATATCCAGACAGCATAAAGAACGTAATCTCAGTTAAATCAGTTCATAATTTGTGAAGACCAATAATATCATTGTTGGAAGTACCTGCAGCTGCAGCAGCACGGGGCCAGATGGTTTGCTCAATATCTGATCCATCTATTGTCTCCCCCCACATACAAACTTCGCCACCAATTATTAACTTTTTCTGAACAGAATTCGTGATATTTGTAAGAGGTTCATTAAGGTAGAATTGTTCCCATGTGGTGTCTAGGTGGTCTAAGTACCAGCTGTCCTGGTTACTGACAATGCACCTGAACCCTTTGGCGACTACCTTGTGAGCAACTCCAACACCAAGCCTAGCAGTTGCAGAAATATGAATTACTATCTCATAACGAATAGCTTGAAAAGTTGAATTGATACGAATCATCAAAATGATTGATGAATTTTCTCTAATAGAAATGCATTATGAGAATAAAAATAATGCCTATATCTTGCATCCACATTGTCTCAGTTGACGTGAAAATTTTTTGAATGTCAACCATAACTGGTATGGTCAGATATGCTGTAATAACAATCACAACATATGCTTTTTTTGGTATATCATAGATCTGAATTATTGCTAACTTTAGTTTGCTAGCATCCGACTATTTCAAACTGAAATTTATAGTGTTCAATCCATTTCAATGGACTTCTGTTTTATTGAATTTTAAATATTTTCACAAAGTTCTGACACAATCTCTTTTTTGTAGAACAGAAGTCCAACGCAAAATGATGTTTAAGTTCCTTGGATCTTATCTAACCAGAAACAGAGTGATAGCATCATCACTGATCAAATCAAAATTTCCACACTCTTTGAGACAGATTCTTCAGAAGTACAAGTCCCATACAGAACAACAATTATACTACGAAATATGTAGCATGGAGTCTTAAGTTACTTAAGTTGTAAGGGTATATATATACTCATTTTTACTGTAGTAAAGAGTATTGTAGTGACTGTTTAACATGGTATCGAGCTAGGATTCGGTCATGCGAACCTCAATGCCGCCGACGCCGTCGCAGATCCATCGCTAGCCTCCTCCCTCGCCGCAATTCCCTCCCTCCCTCCCTCCCTCTTCTCCTTGCGTCACCAGTTTCTCCTCTCCTCTTGGTGCGAACTGGCGACCCCCCTCTTCTCTCCTTTGGCAGGACGACATTGCCTCTGCCGTCAATGCTGCTCTCACCGATTCTTCTCCACGGCACCTCTCCCTAATGCATGGATAGTCTCGTTCGCAGCTCTCTCCTCTAGATAGTCTTGTTCGGGGTTTCATCTCCTTCGGCTGTCATGGCGTTCGACAGCAACGTCATGGTGTTCAACAGCAACAGTCACGCCTGCTCGTCTATGACACATGGTGCATCTCACGTCTGTAGTGACGTTCTTCTTCACAGCTTTCCCGAGGTCTCTGAGAAGTTGAATGGTCCTAACTATCTCCTTTGGGCCCAAAGTTTTGAGACTATTGTCATTGCACATCGTCAAGCTCATCATTTGTCTCTTTCACCTCCAAATGTTGCCGATCTCGAGTATGCCAATTGATTTGCTGATGATGCTACTATTGTCTCATGGATTCTATCTAGCATAGAACCTAGTGTGCTCGTGGTGTCTCCTTAATGCGTCTGACGAAGAAGATTTGGGATCATTTACATCGGGTATATGGATTTGAAAAGAACATCTCCAAGACTCTTCAAGTGTATGAGCAATTGTTTCACCTCAAGTAAGACGACAAATCTCCCTAAGACCATTACAATGTTTTTAAGGGGCTGATAGATGAGTTGAACTTGTATCAGCCTCTGACCACTGATCTTGTCACTTTCAACCGCTACTGAGAAGAATTGGTCGTGGTGGTTTATCTTGCCAGTTTAACTCTAGAGCTTGTTGTACAAGTTCGGGGTCAGGTGCTAGGTGTTGACCCCATGCCCGGCCTTGATGAGATCTTTGCAAAGATCATGCAAATATCACTTTCTTTCACGACTTCTACCCCTTTTCTTGCCGATTAGTCTGCCTTGGTTGCTTTTGGTGGTCATGGGCAAGGTCATGGAGGGGGCAAGCGAGGAGAGAGACAACGCCCTAAATGCAATTGGTGTGGTAAGCTGGGTCATTGGTCAGAGAAGTGTTGCGACAAATATCTACATTTGAAGCCTCCTCTTGCTGTTGTTAGCATGGAATCCCTTGGTAGTAGGGGTGCTACCTCATCTAGACTTACCATCACCATCTCACAGGCGGACTACAATCACCTCTTGCAAGGACAAGGTGCAAGTTCCACTGCCATGAGTGCTCACACCTCTTCGACTCATCCAAGTACTAGTGCTAGCACTACCTTGATTGCCTCTGCCAGCGATCCTTGGATCATAGATTCGGGCGCCTCCTCCCATGTCTCAGGTATCACTTCCTTGTTTGATCGCTTGTCCTCACTCACCGACATGTCCACTATCACCAAAGCTGATGGTCGCTCATGTCTTGTTTCTGGTAAAGAAGAGGTTCAGGCCTCTTCTCAGATAAGACTGAATGACATTCTTTATGTACCTGAACTTTCATTCAATTTGCTATTCATTGGTGCTATTACAGTTCAACTACTATATTCTGCCACCTTCTATCCTTTTCATGTTACCTTTTAGGACTTGCGAATGGATCAGAGGATTGGTTTGGGGTGTAGACAGCAAGTTGATGCGGTGTACCTCCTGGTTCGCGACGATGTTCCCTGTGGCTTGGTCGTGTGCTTGTCAAGTACTGATTTGATTCTTCAAATTTGTGGCATTATTGCTTGGGTCATTCGTCCTGGGAGAAGCTTCGTCAAGCCCTTCCTTGGATTTCTATTTCCCCTTTTCATTGTGAGTCATGTCAACTTGGGAAGCACTATCATGCAACATTTAAGCATCTACATCTTACTTCGTCAAAAACTATGTTTGATCTTGTTCACTGTAATATTTGGGGATCTAGTCGTGTTGAGTCTGTTTGGGGTCATAAGTATTACATAGTGTTTGTTGATGATTTCTCCTGTGTGTCATGGATTTATCTATTGAAAGACCGTTAAAGTATTGTTGATGTACTTCAAACCCTTTTATCTGAAATAAAAAATCAATTTTCTATTTGCCCTAAAATGTTACGAACCAACAATGCTCTTGAGTTTATGCAATCTAGTTTTCAAGCTCTTTGTTCATCTCAAGGCATTATCCATTAGACCACTTGCCCTCACACCTCTCAACAAAATGGGATTACGGAACGAAAACATCGTCACATCCTAGATGTCACCCGCACCCTCATGATGCACATGAAAGTTCCCAAGTCTCTTTGGTTTGATGCCGTTCATACAGTTATTTTTCTGATAAACCGGATGCCCTCCTCTCCTTTAGGCGGTGATGTTCCTCTTCACCGTCTTTATCTTGATGTTAAGCTTTTTCCAATCACTCTTAGAGTTTTTGGGTGTGTTGCCTTTGCTTAGGATCTCTCCCCTAGCCTCGACAAGCTCTCCCCTAAAGCTATCAAGTGCATGTTTGTTGGATATCCTCGCACTCAATAAGGGTATCGTCTATATCATCTTGCCACCTGCAAATACTGTCTCCATGGATGTCACCTTTTTTGAATCTCAATCCTACTTTGACCCTATGACTAAGTTTCCTTTACCGATTCAAGAGTTTGTTCCTCTCCCAGGACCAATCGAGGTTGATGGAACCCATAGTAATCATGTCACAGCTTCTTAAGAGGACATTGTACAAGACCACACAGTTCCACCCCCATTGTAGGTATATCATCGCCGACCACTCTCATCTACTCCGGCTATAGCTCCATTGCCTTCTTTTGGCACTGGTCGCGAGTCCACCACCGCCACCGCCATCACCACCACTCCATCTCCTAACGCTCTTCCTATTGCCTTACGGAAGGGCACCCGTTCTTGTACCCAACATCCATTATCTCAGGTTATTTCCTATGCTAACCTTGATTCCTCCTTCTGTAACTTTGCCTTGTCCATTTCTCCTCAGGAGGCACTTCAAATTCCCCATTAGAAGGTAGCTATGGATGACGAAATGAGCGCTCTTATTTCTCGTGGCACCTGGGATGTTGTCCCTTGTTCTAAAGGAGTGAACGTAATTTCTTGTAGATGGGTTTATACCATCAAACGTAAACCTGATGGTACTATCAACAGGTATAGAACCTGCTTGGTTGCTCGAGGTTTCTCACAGGAGTATGGTATTGATTATTCTGAGATCTTCTCTCTAGTTGCTCACATTGACTCTATTCATGTGATACTTTCTATAGCAGTCCATCACTCTTGGCAACTGTTCAACTTGAAGTCAAGAATGTCTTTTTGTATGGAGACCTTGAGGAACAAGTGTTCATGGAGCAATCGCTAGGCTATTTTGCTCAGGGGGAGACCAAGGTGTGTCTACTTCACAAAGCTATCTATGGTCTCAAGCAAAGTCCTAAAACATGGTTTAAGAAATTCTGTAGTGTTATGTGGAGTGATGGTTTTGACAGTTGTAGAGTTGATCACTCTATATTTGTTAAGAAGACTTCATGTGGTGTGACCATTCTTGCCGTGTATGTTGACGATATGCTTCTAACCGGTGATGACAGTGAAGATATTGAAGAAACCAAAAGGTTCCTTAGAAGAAATTTTGTGACAAGGGACATGGGAACACCTAGGTATTTCCTTGGTGTAGAATTTGCATATTCTAAAAGGAAATTATCTTTATCATAATGAAAGTATGCCTTAGATTTGTCAAAGGAGATAGATCTTGAAAGGTGCAAGCTAGAAACTACACCGATAAAACAGAATCATACCTTATGGGATGAAGGCTCTCCCCTTTTTGATGATCTAGGAAGGTATAGACGGTTAGTTGGAAAACTTATATATTTAACAGTCACAAGACCAGATATCTCATATGCAATAAATTTACTTAGTCAATTCACGTATGCTCCTAAGGAGATCCATTGGCTTGGAGCGCTAAGGGTAGTGACTTATATCAAGAATGCTTCTGGAAAGGGGCTTTTGTACAAGAAGCATGGACACTTGAGAGTAGAGAGCTTCTCTGATGTTGGCTATGTTAGAGACAAAGTTGACAAAAAGTCAACTTCTGGCTATTGCACCTTCCTTGAAGGAAATTTGGTTATTTGGCATAGCAAGAAACAGAATGTGATCTCTAAATCTAGTGTTGAGGCCGAATACAGGGCAATGTCTCAAACCACTTCAAAAATGATTTGGCTCAAGGCTCTACTACAAGAACTTGAGGTCGAGGTAAATCTACCTATGCCCATGCATTGTGACAACTAAACTACTACATATATTGCAAGCAATCCGACCTTTCATGAAAGAACAAAACATGCTGAAGTGGATTGTCACATTTCATCAGGGACAACGTCACAAAAAGGGTGATCTCTACAGCCTTCACACGGTCTAAAGACCAAGTAGCTGATATATTTACCAAAGGTCTAGGTGTGAGTATTTTTGAAAATCTTTGTAACAAGCTAGACATGTTTGATATATATGTTCCAGTTTGAAGGGGAGTGTTAAGTTACTTAAGTTGTAAGAGTATATATATACTCATTTTTACTATAGCAAAGAGTACTGTAGTGACTGTTCAACAGAGTCCATGTACATGATATAGCAAATTTATTTCTCCACAAATCTTTAGTGTAGCATGAAACTTTAGTAAGTGAATAGTAAAAGCAAAATGAGACCAACAACACCTGTTCATTCAACTAGATGAATATGTATTTCATGCTCACTCCAAAATTGTGGAGGTTAAGATATACAGGCATGTTATTTTTATTAATCATAAAAGAGTCAATCTAACTGAAAATAAGTAAACAATTTCTTTCAAAAAATTTCATGAGAAACAAGAACTTGCAAGTCAAAAATCAACCATACCAATTGTGCACCACAGTTTTGGGGTTCAATTTGCTGCCAAAGTTGTTGAACGTTTCCTCCCTGCTTATAAAAAAGAAACATGAGATTTTTATCAAAATATTACAGAGTACAAACAAATTCCCTACCAGTTAACAGTTTCATATCCATGTGTTATTGCTATATTCTGTGCTCGTAAGACAAAGTACTCATAGGCTTCAGACTCATTCATCCTTTTATTTTTCAGCCTGCATTGAAGGAAATGCAGTGTGTCAATCCAGAAATAGTCCAATAAGAAGACATTCGTGCAGAAATAAAGCTTTAATAGATGACCATTAATCAGTAAGAACTTAAAAGGATATATTATATCCACAAGACTTATGAGTTGCAGTTTGAATAATGAGCTGCAGCACATCTACATCTTCGTATAATTGAATTTGCTTCTTCAAACATCATAAGAGAATAAACAACACTAAACTAAGAAATATTTTTATTTAGCAAGTTTGTTTCATTTCAATCTTGACTTAGTCAAAGCATTGGTGTTGGAATTGGTTGTTTATTTTTTGATTGTTCTTGGCAGATTCACTCATCTGATGCTAGAAGTGACTGCGGTTATGATCTTTTTTATGTAATGAGATGGAAGGTTCCACATTGAGATTATAAGATATAATCTCAATCCTCATATTCCGAGATCAATTAAATAATTCAAAAATGAATAGGCTTACAAACATTCTTACCATTTCTTGACATGATGGGTAGTTGTCCAGCAACCTGAAAAAAACAGATATAGTTCTTTTGAGCAGCAGTTGAAAGGTCCCAATGTCCTATGAAATTTCAAAGGGGGAAAACAGCATAACGTGGAACAGAACCAATCAGTATGGACAAACAGGACAGTAGTGCAATTTATGAAAAAAAAGAAGTGTTGACCACTGAGCAAAAATTCCTGTGACGCTCAAGTAAGCAAGGCAGTCTTCATCTCATGAAAACATGCTTTAACTATTTTATTCATAATCTAAAAGATTCCCTCAAAAACTAAAACCTGGCTGTAGGAGATGAATCATGGCACATTCTCCCTTCATTCCAGTGACAATCATGTCTTCTTATACTTTTGAATTTTTGAGATTTGGGAAATGGCATATTCCATCTTTTGCTAGTAAGTGTTGACCAACAATTGTTTTTTTTGTGGTTGCAAAGAAAATGCAAAGACATCATCACAATCAAGACATTCTCACTGATGATGCACTTTTCTATTATCTACATACAGGTTTTGGCTAAGAATGGTAGAGTACTGAATAAAAACTATTCAAGTTATCAACATTAAATATTTGCACTGCAAAATGCTTGGTGAAACATTGACAAGGCTGTAGAAAGGATTTCTTAACAGCCAAATAGAACATATCAAGAAAACAAAAAATTGAGCATCCATTAATTGTTTGTGTAGAAGATGAAACACAATGATAATTTCCAATTGATCTTTGGGCAGCTTCCAGTCTCTCTTGATGGTTTAGCTAGATGAATACTTGATGACTGCTTCAAAGGAAGTTATGGAGCATACTTAATAGATGAGTGGGAGTGGTGACAAATCATGCCTTTTTTGTTACCTTCAACCAGAAAATTGACAAAAACTAGAGATACAAAATCACGTTAGTAGCCTCTTGAGTGACTTTGTTAAATTTGAACTTAAGTTATGGGACTTACTTAGGTTAAAGATTAGTCATTCTATTATTTATTATTTATAGAGAAAACAAATCAAGGCGTGTATGGTTCTCAGTCAGAATTATGATAAGTAGTAATCAAGTTATCCAACTGACCAAGTTAAAAGAAGACAACAATGAGAAAAGGGCTTGAAAGATGCTAGAAAAGTGGCTTAAACCGTACAAAAAGCCAAATTTTACCTGTATCAACTTCATCACCTCCAAGGTGAACGAACTTAAACTTGAAGACCTTGCTGAGATCTACAAAAATATAATGAAATAATATGGGATATGGTAGAAATCAGGGTTTCACCAAAAGAAGATATCATTGACAAATTGCATTTATTCCATACTTCAAGTTGAAATGGAAAAAGAGTCCACAAGAGAACATAAATAGATCCTGGAAGAGTCGAAATTTACCACTCTACATTAACAGCTCTAATAGATGATAGATTGACTGCTTCACCAAAATTAATAGAAAAATATGTCCAAAAATTACGTAAATGAAGTTATAAAACAAATCCTATCAATTGTAACAAAGGTTCAAGAGATTGGTTTTTAAAAATTGTTTGGGATCAAAATTGGAATATATATGAAATACTGTTAGAGTTATTATATATTCTGGTTGTTTAGGGCTTTTATTATAAATCACCTGTGTATATATAATTGTACCTTGTTCACATTACTATACAGTAATACAACCATTTTTTTCTCTTCCACTTGTTATCAAAGGCAGGGTTTTTTTTCTCCATCCCACGTATGCTCTTCTCTCACCCAACACCCCTCTTCTGGTGCCTTCCAACGCTGGTCTTCTGCAACAACCTTTTTTTGCGAGACTCCTTCCATTGTGGTCTTTCACCAATCATTCTCTCTTGTCCTCAACTCTTTTGCAGTTTTCTCTCACCACGTCCTCTCTTCCGCCAACGATCCTTTTCCTTTCTTCCTTCACCAATGGTGTGCTTCTTCCTCTCACCTGCCCTTTCACTTCCAACAGTTTTTCTTGTTCCAAGCCCCTATGACCATGGTTCTTGCTTCCACCAACTGTGGTGTGCTTTCAAGGCCAACTATTCAACGAATTTTTTTGATAGTGCATCTCTTGATCAAGGATCTTTATGGATACCATAGATCCCTTTGTGAAGAATTTGAGTGATACATCAGAAAATTTGAAAGACCAGAACTACCTTATCAGCGCTGAAGCACATCACCTACCCATCTCCTAACTCGAAAAATGTAAGTTATGAGGATTGGTGTGTTGCAGATGTTGTGGTGATTTCCTGGATGGTAAACATTTGAAATCTTCTATTTTGCGAATGTTTGCTATGCTTAAGCCAAGCAAGAAGATATGGGACACTCTGTTGTTGACCTATGGTCATGAGAAAAATGTTTCTCGTGTGTTCGGTATGTATGAGTAGTTCTTCGCCATCCGTCATGGGGTTCATCCTATTCAAGATCACTTCAATACTTTTCAAGCTCTAACTTATGAACTTGGAACGCCTTTGGCCATTGACCATTGATTTTGCTACTCTATAGTGGTACAAGAGTGCACTGGTTGTAGCAACTTTTCTTCAGAGTTTGGATACTAATGTAGACGAGACGATTCGAGCTCAAATCCTTAATGGAGATCAGGTGTTTGACTTACTGGTCTCCAAGGCGTTGAAGATCACCCCTCACTCTTGTACCTCTGGTCCAAATGCTCCTGCCTTGTTAGTTCATAAAAGTAGTCGAAATCAAACCACTTGCTAGGCACAAAAGTCATTCCCTCCCTGTGAACATTGTGGACGCACGGATCATTTACCAGACAAATGACGGAAAAAATATGGTAGGCTAGAGTCCAGAAAATTGAGCAATGCTCAATAAATTCTCACTATAGCCAATAAGAATTCTAGCATCGCTATTCCAAAAGAGGATTATGTAAATTATTTGAAGTTCAAAGAGCAACTTTGCTCTGCCAATAACGCATTTTAAGACAAAATTAATGTGACATCTTCCTTAGGTACCGTTGCCCTTCTAGTTCTTTACAGTGATTTTTAGATTATAGACCCTTCCCATATGATAGACACTTAATATCTTGTTGTCATTTTGCTGATTTTTCAGATGTAACATCCATTTCCACAGCTATTAGGTAGACATTGTCCATTTTCTGGACAAGGTTTTGTTCGAGCTTCATCTATATTTATCCTTGATAATATTCTTTTTGTACTAGACCTCCTTGTCAATCTCTTATCTATCAGTTCTATTACTGAACACTTAGTTTGTTCTGTAACCTTGTTCTTTTTTCATTGTACTTTTCAAGACCTATGAACAAAGAGGACACTTGGTTTGGGCCATAAAATACGAGCAAGGATTTATACACTAGTTTGTAATGAGATACCTCGTGGTTTGGCTTGTCTGACCTCCACTCCAGAGGCAGTGATTCTTTGGTATCATTGATTAGGGCACCCTTCTTATCACAAGCTCTAACAAGCTTTACCTTGATACTTTGTTTACCATTTTGATTTGAGTATATATTTTATAAGAATCAATTTATTACTAGACATATTTGTGCTTGATGGAAAGTCCATAAATGGAAATGAAAATAGAAATAGAAAGTTTAAACGAAAATGAAATGGAAAATCAAGAATTTCAGAAACAAAGAGAGGTGTTTGTGTACGTAATGAAAAGTCAATAAAGTTAAAAAAACAATGATTGTTTTGAAAATTAGGTAAAATGTGTCCTAATTGAAAGTAAAATATAAACATTCAAATAAAACTTCATATCTTCCCTTTTCTTTTTATTTCCTTTCTTATTTTTCTTATTTTTCTCTTTTCCCTTTTTTATTTCTTATTTTCTCCTGTTCTTTCTTATTTTCTTTTTATTTCATTTCTTATTCTCTTTTTTCTTTTCTTATTTCCTTTTTCTGTTGTTTTTATTTTTTAATTTTCTTATTTCCTTTTTTATTTTATTTTATTTCATTTTTTCTTACAAGCATGGTGTAGGATGTGATTTTTCAACGGATTTCCAATCCCCTAAAGTCAAAATGTAAGAATTTCATAAGACTAAAGAAACAGAAAATCTAAGACTCGTTTTCTTAGATTCCATCCTACACAAATACAAAAAAATTTGAATTCTCTGCCAACCTACTAGTTTCTCTTACACTTTTGTTGTTAACTTCTTAAAATAGATTTCTTTTATTCTACCCGAGTATATAGTGCAAACTAAGGGTGTGCTCACCAACTTCACTTTCTCACTTTCAAAGTGAGAAGAAGTGATTTTCAGGTGAACGATTTTGAGATAGAAAAAGGTAAAAGAGTAATTTTGATAATAGAAAAAGTAGATTAGGAAATGTAAATGCCATCATGAAAATGATAGTTCTAGAAATTAAAAGTAGGAGGAAGTGAACGATGCGTAAATATTGAAAAGGGATCTCACCTTGGTAGAAACCTGTAACCATGTTGATCATGTCACTTCCATGAGCTGGCATATTTTTAGCAACCATAAATTTACTTTTGTGCTTATTAATTCATTGTCCAAAAGCCTTTTGGTAATTGTTTAGGAACACTGTCATCTACTCCAGGAATTATTTCCTCACATTCACAAACAAAACATCATCCACGAAAAGGACATGGGATATCGCATTCCTCATGTGTCCACCAAAAGATCCAACCTTCCCTACTTGCACCAACTTTTATCCATACCCCTGCTCAAAACCTCTTTCACCATGGTAAACAAAACTCAAAGAAAGTGGGTCACCTTACTTCAATCCTTGGCTCACCTTGATAAAACTAGTGAGAGTCCCATATCAAACTAGCAAAATTACTAACTTCAACACAATCTCTCACCATATCAATCCATCTTTCCAAAAAACCAATTTTCCTTAGTGCAGCAAATAAGAATGACCATTCAATTCTGTCATACGCCTTTAGATTAAAAAGGCAATGTCTTATTTAATGAATCAATCAAGTCTTTCACCATTTTTGTCTTCAAACTGAAAAGTATTAATAGCTTTTTTAGTTTTTTAAAGAAAAACATCAAAAAACTATAATATTCAAAACCTTATTAGCTAATGATATCAATATATATGATCCATACATATTCTATTCTAAAAATAGTGAACAATGTGTCTCAAGGGAACAAATCCATAAAAAGCCTGGACCATGGAGATGAAAACAGGTAGTAATGAAAACATGTCATAGTTTGTAGGATGAAAGTTAAATACCATGTTTGTGAAGCATAAGTAATAATAGTAAACAACCAAATAATAAATGATGCATTAACAGAGAAATTATCCTTATTAGATGCTCATGTTTTGCAACATTAATCCATGCAACTAGGAATAAATAGATTCACTTGCCTACCCATCAATGAAAACTGAAAGAGAAAATGTTAGTTAAGTGTATTCATCAATGAAGAAACAATCCAACATTATCAAAAGTTTGACCCTGAAAATAAATTAAGTGAAACTTCAACCAGATCCTATAAAAGAATGATTGCTTCAATCTGTCTTCAACTAGTTTACCAACGGGAATCAAGGATTTCATCATCACCTGAAAGAATTCCATCAATTACTTTGAATGTAAACTCATTACTGACATCAAGCGGTTGACGACACTTGGATGATGGCCAAAGTTGAGGATAACCTATTCCCCTATAAAAGAAAAAACCCCATACACTTAATGCCTGTGGTAAACAAAGATTAAAACCAACAGCCGATCACTTAAGAAATGAACAAGAAAATTAAGATTATACCATTTCTCAGATAAGCAGGACTATGTTAAATTGACCATTTACATAATACAGTAGAATGAAGCTAACTAAATGAGTGGACAACTCTATACCAGGAACCATGAGAAATAAATCTCTATGTATAAAATCATTTTTAAAATTTGATGAGGTCATGATAGGTGGAGTTGTGCAGATAAATTCAGCCGCTGGAAGATCAGCTCTTATAAAACAATCATTCCAAATTTCAACAAAAATAAAACACAAAAATGAGGAGAGGGAACATGAATCCATGATATATAAAAATACAGGCAGTTCTAACATCATATATCCTTTATCATCATTAGGGATGTAAAACCCTTCCTATTATTACAAATGATTAATATATTTTTTGGAAAACAGTTAAACCCATATGTTTTCTATTGATCAACATCAAGAAACTTAACCTCAAGCAATCTTCTGCAAGTTGGTGCTCAGAGATTCCTAAAACGTTGGGTGATAGAGGTCTCAATGCTTTGTAAAATGCTTATAGAAAACATGTATAGTTTCTGTTCAAAAGGAGCCATGAGTTGGGCACTACAAGAATAAGGTACAATCTGAATAGGGGAAATAGGCTCAAAAGTTAGGTACAAATAGTACAAAATATAGAATCATATAGCTGAAAACACTCATGCTTGACTTTGAACTAAGATTCTGTGTTGCAGTTATTCCAAATTCTGCCCAGGTACCATAGACCACTTTTTGGATTTGGTAGTAGAGAAGGAGAGGAAGAAGAAGTAGAAGAAGAACAAAGGGGAATGCAGCATATAGAATGCTGCCTCAACTACAACAGCACCCAGCACAATGTATTATATGTATGGTGTTTAGTTACAGCACCCAAGAGTTTGCTACGGCATGATAACAATTTTTGGCATTTAATAAGTTGGTTCAATATGCACCCTCAAGATGAACTGGTAGACAAGTGGAGGTTCATCTTGGATCTTAAATTGTCAAAAAATGCTGCTGGGAGTGGAGGTTTTGTAAGAGCATCAGGGAGCTGGTCTTCAGATGGAGTGAATTGAACTTGTAGTTTTCTGTGATGCACCAAGTCTCAAACAAAGTGAAAATCTATTTTGATATGTTTGTTGTGGGCATGGAACAGTGGGTTGGCAGTTAGATACACAGCCCCAATACTGTCACATTAAAGTTGGCAGGTTAATGAGAGGATATCCCAGTTCAGCTAGCAACAACTGTAGCCAAAGCACTTCAGCGGCACAGTCTGATAGAGCTTGATACTCAGACTCAGTAGAATGATCAGGCGATGGTTTGTTGTCTGCATGAATACCAGGAAATGAGATTATTTCCGAAGTAAATAAGGAAGCCACCAGTGGATTGGCAGTCATCAGGGCAGGCAACACAATTGGTGTTGGAAAAGGCACAAAGTGATGGTGTGGTGCAGGGTGTGTAGATTAAAGAGAGATTTTTAACAACTTGCCAATGGGTTGTAGTAGGGGCATGTAGAAATTGACAAACTTTGTAAACTGCGTACATGATGTCCGGAAGTGTGAATGAGAGAGATTGAAGGGTGCCACCAATGCTACAGTAGATCAAGGGATCAAGGAGAGGATCACCATCTGTCAGGGAGTCTCGAGCTTGAAATTATGTTGTCTCTCAATGAGTTTGTGAAATTTGAGAAAAATAACAACATTTGATTTATTATAGATGCAAAATACCCAAACATAACAAGTGAAATCATCAAGAAAAATTAAAACATAGTGGTGTCCCACATCAGACGAAATTGGGGCAAATCCTCATACATCTGCATGTATAAGTTTAAGCGGTTGTTTGCTGGAAGAGGGAGACACTGGAAGATGGAGGCAGCTGAACTTGCCAAGCATACATGCTGAACACTGCGATGAAGGGAAATCAAAGGAGGCAGGAAGATGATTTTGACAAACTACAGTGCAAATGATAGGGGTGCCTGAGTCACTGATGCCATTGATCAAGGGAGACCTTCTTTGTGAGATTGGCAAGGTGCAAAGGACATAGTCCTTCATGGGGAGTTGCTACACTGCAGAGAAGTATGTACCAACATCCAGGGAGAGTATCTATCACAGGACCCCTGCTCTGTTTAAAAGGTGGTGTAAGCATTGCATGGGAGTAAAATGTATTTTGTTTCTTCATTTCTCTCCCGCTTGATCTCTTCAGGCAATCCCCTTGTACCCTATTTAAAGAGATTTGGTCTTATCCTTCTTAAAAACTATGGACCACTTAAAAAAAGAAGTAAACTTGATTATGTATTTATATGATGGAATTTATTTGAACAGACACAAAAAAATTGTGGGTGTTGATTTATAAGAAATAAGGAGTTCAGAAAAATCAAGTTGTACATTTGTTACTGTATTGTGCTGTTAGTAACTCATACGCCAAATCCCTTTCCAAGAAATGTAGCAAGACAATTACCATGAAGCAGCATGACCAGGTATATCAATTTCAGCCAACACATTAATTCCCTGCCTTCTGGCATACCTGCAATGAGTCCTCGTGAACTAAAAGAATGAAAAAAGAATTTCCAGAATCCAAACAAATATTCAGAAAAGATATAAGCTTAAACATAACATTGCAGATCAACACTCAATAGAAATTGCTGTACAAACAAAATGACCAAATTATAACCCTTGGACAAAGAATAAATGAATAATTTCCCCTTTGTATAACAATTTCACCAAGAACTGCACAATTAAAGGATAATGAGGCTGACTGAAGGGCTAGCAAGTTAGTGCCCGTTTTTCTGAAGTTATGGGTTTCTGTTACAGCTGATCAACGGCCAAACTATAGACAACTTATGCACATGCACATATATATACATGACAGGAAACGGTTTTTACTAAGTATGAGTCCTAACACTAAGCATATAATTTCTCTAGCACATTTCTATGTTTTTTGATTTGTAGAGAACCCTCATTTAAATATAAATCCATGAGATTTTAAATCTACTAAAACAGAAAATTACACTGATTGCCTTTTTGGTATCCTAGAATTATTTTCTAAAATAAGAGATCGAAACTTCAATCAATGGGACTTATGTCACATGCTAATTTATCCAAAAACCCTATGTCAGATGCTCATTTATCCACAAACACTTCAAGAGTCCAGAAATTTTCTCTTCCCAATTGATCATTGACAATACTCCACATACCACTATTCCTCAACCACTTCTGGCCTCATCTTTCTTGCTTTATCTTCATTTTATAATTCTAGTGATAATTTGAAATGGGAAATAAGATTAGCTAAAGGGTAAATTATAACTTACCCCCACATAAATTGTGTTTTTCACATCACTGACTTATTATAAGATACCCCCATCGACTACCTGTGTCAAACAAGAAGACTCCTTTGTCATGTTTGAAGCATCATTTGACCTTCATAATTATTTTGGACAAAATAACCCTTTATAAGGATTCAAATGTTTTTGAATGTTTTGTAGGACAAGAAATGGACTATTAAACATAAACGGGAAAGCAATCAAATCAAAGATTAATGCCACTTACCCCACAAGGAGACAAATTGTGACATAGTTGCAGGGGCATGTTGTAAAGAAAATGTTTTAGTAAAGTGAAAAACATGATTAATTGTGAGGCACAATTTTACCCTTGACTAAATTTGTGAACAAAAATGTATTGAAGTATACAATCTCAAGCTAAACAATGTCATTTAGATCCCTATAACATTTCTATGACTATAAAGTACCTTTATAAAATTCAGAAATTTAAAAAACTATTTTATGATATGTAAAACTTCAAATATCTCAATCCCAACCTAAACAAAATACACAGGAATCCACAACCAAGCAGAAAAATAATATATAATAGCCCCAAGAGCAAAATGTCTTAGGAAATGATTGAAACAATATTTACTTACTGAACAATTTCAAGAGTATCAGCCAATGTATATCGCTCTGAAGATGAATATGCTCCATTCCATAGTCTTGGATATGAGGGAATCTCTAACGGAAATGATTGTGAATCAACAAGATGCCAATGGAGAACATTCTGATCAAGCACAAAATATATTAATTCAATCAATTGACGTTAATCAGATCAAAAAAGGTAAGGAAATAACACAGCTTTCATTATGGGCCAAGAGTTTTCACTTTATTTCAGCAGAAGAGTGGAGAGAAGTTTTTAATTGTCACACGATAAACTAATTTGCTAGTAACTTTGGTCCACTCTGCTCCACCATCTTTAATACAAGGAACATATAAGATTATTAGAGATTCATATTCAGTGGCTAGTTGTACAAGAATGTTTACATTCATGGACAATGAAAACCAACAAAACTGGTGAAAAGATCCTGTTAGTGTTATTGGTTTATCATCTCACATTATGTGATTATTGGGTTATTGAATATCCATTTATCCAAGGCCATTGGAGATATTAAATGGAAAGAACTATTTGCTATGGACTCTCAACTTCGAGACTTTTATTGCTGCTCACCATAAGCTGAAGCACCTCACTAAGATTACTCCTGATACAATGGATGCTTCTTATGAGGATTGATATGCAAATGACTCAACAATTGTTTCCAATCTAGTCAATAGCATAGAGCACAATATTGTCCATAGCATCATGATGCTTTGCTCTTCAAAAAATATATATAATAGACTACAAGTCACACATGGACACAAGAAGAATATCTCACGGGTATTCAAGTTTTATGAGCAGTTAATCACTCTTGTCCAAGGGAACACGCCTGTCAAGATCACTACACTACATTTTGAGGTCTTCTTGAAGAGCAAGAGGTTCACTAACTACTAACGATAGACATCAAAGACAAGCAATTGCAGGTTATCCCTCCAGTCTGAATCAAGAGTTGCCATCAAAGATTAGAGGTCATACTTTGTGTAGATACAATTCTCGACTTAGAAACTACATTCTCCAAGGTATTCAAGATCTTGACTACCATCTTTACTCATGTGATAGACCAATGTGTCATCACAAGGGCACATCCATTTGATTTCTTAAATGAAATAAAAAAAACAATTTTCTGCCACTCCAAAATGTCATCGATAATACTTTGGGATGTGTTCAACCTTGCATTCAATCTTGCGAGAATAAATAATGTACTAGGGTTAACCTACAAGATTTAATGTATGGGTTTAGTCTCACATTGGTTAAAGTTCTTTTGTATATTTTATGTAACCTCTCTATATAGAGACCTTATGTTTGTTAATGAATCATTCTACTTTCACTCATTTCTTATGTTCTAACATGATGTTCGAGGTTAAGTTTTGAAAGCCAAAAAGTGTAAAGAATATAGATAGGGAGGAGGGAAATCCTAGCAGCATGCCTCCTCCCAACCACCGTCGTCATTTATTGCCACCAAAATACAGTTGCCACTTCTCTTCACCTTCTCTCCCAACCACTGCCACCATGGGTAGCCACTTTCCAAGTTGTTAGTGACCCATCTCCCACGTCCAGGCCATTTTTCCCTACTTTCATTGTCACGTGATCACCCCCTCCATCTCCCTAGCCCCCTCTCCCTAGCTCTTGCAAGTCAACAAGAACGCAAAGAAAGAAGTTGAAATATTAGGATCCATGACATTGACACACAACATCAAGAGAGTAGGCTTGAGAGATCAAAGCCAAGTGGTTCAACAACACCACAGATAGAGGCGAGAGAAGTCAATAGTTGAGGTGCATTAGATGCTTGTCCTCAAAACCATTGGTGTCATCATTGCCCCCAACATGTCTATGATGTTTATCACAACCTCACCAATGATCTCCGTAGTAAGTTCTTTTAAACTCTCTACCACTGACGTGTCAACCTCTACCATAGGACAGAAACTTCATCCTTCTACAGGAAGAGTTGTTAAAGAAGAATCATGAAAGGGAAAATGGAGAAGGAAAAGAAAGAAAAGAAAAGGAAGAAAAAAAGAAGAACAGGAAAAGGAGAGAGAAAGAGAAAGGGAAAAAAAGAAAGAAAAGTAAAAGGAAAAAAGAGGAAAAAAGGAGAAAAAAGGGAGGAAAAGAGGACAAGGGGAGAGAAAAAAGAGAGAGAAAAATGCATTAAAAATTAAAAAATGGTGGAAATCAAAAACAAAAAACAAAAAATTTCCTAAAGAAAGATCACATCTATTTACCTATTTTCTACAGATAAACCCCATTTATCTATCTATTCTACTGCCTTAAATTGTATTATCTAATTATTACTCTACTGTTATTTGAGACTAGTTACTCTTAGACTTATCTTAAATTAGTCTATTACTACTGCGTCTATCCAATTGGAAGTTCTCTACTACTACTACTATCTCCTCATAGTTGGAGGTTCATTACCACTGTCTTTTGCAGCTACTTCTACTATAAGAATTGGCTTTCTATCTTAGATTGTATTTGACAGTTATTCTACTACTATCTAAGTTTTTGATTATTGTCGTTGTTCTTACTTCTACTATAGTATTTGATTTTTTTTATATTTCTCTATGTATCTATTACTTCTAGTTAAATTTGTCGAGTTGTTATTAAGTATATTATGTTATTGAGTATGTTGCAAGTTAGATGGTTAAACTAAAGGAGGAGCAACTTGTATTAGATTCATACATAAACTGAGTGGCGAAGAAGAGACCACTAAAAGAAAGAAGAGCATGCAGAGATCAACACTGACGAATCTACACGAGTCAACAAGAGAGGTTGCTCAAGTGAGATGTTAGAGATGAGCAAAGGCCCAAAACGTGCTAGAGAGGTTGTTCAGATGAACGTGGTAGAAGAACATGCGAGACAAGATAACGAAGGTAGGTAGCCATGGACGACAATAACAACATTAGGGTTTTTTCCACACAAAAGAAAGCCAAAGAGAGAAAAGGAAGATTAAATCCTAATGGGAAACAACAAGATTGGTAGGTGGATAGTTGACAGGAAGAGGGCAAGGAAGACAACAGTGGTTCGTTGAGAGGAGGGTGACAACCAGAGTTTCACTTCTTCCACTTAGGATTTTCTTTCTTTTTGGATTCTCAAATCTAAAGTTTTGATATCATGTTGAACAAGAGAAATAGGTGGAAATTTGGATTGATTCATTAATCAAATACAATGTTTTTATTTACAGAGGCTACATAAGGATAAATGTTATAAGTTATCAAATATAACTTTTATGCACAGAACAACATATCAGGCAGCTTCTAGGGAAGCTGTATTTGTCCAGCTTCTACTCATTATTTTCCATTAGAACTATCCATATGAATTAAATTTAATTATGCAAATGTTGCTTACAATATTTGCCATCAAATGTGTAAAACATTCTTTTAATCCTTCTAAAACATCTAGATGCTACCAATGCCATTGCTTACCAAAAAAATTTTAACTCACTGTAAAATCTAACTTCTCAAAAACATTAGAAATTTCCTTCTACAAATGTCCTAGGAATCTAAATTTCCAAGTGTGCCCTAGACAACAAAATGCTATTACATGTATGTAACATGATAAAACACACTCTTGAACCAAAAGGAATATCCATCCTCCTGTATTTTCTGACTTGGGGCTCCGTGAGGAAAGATCATGGATTGATATTTCATGGATCTATGCAAAACTAGTATTTCACATATATTTCTTTCAATTTTGTTTTTTTGGCAAGTGCTTATTCAACTTACCAACTTTGTATAAGCCATCGCATCAATAACATTCCTTATCACCGACAATGGTTGGTAATGCCTTGCTGTGTCTGCAAAATATAGAATAATTGTAAAAATCAGATCATTTCAATCCAGCTTAAGAATGGTTACAATGTTAGTATTGAAACAGACATCTTACGCAACAGATGTTTATAGAGGATCAAAGTACTGGGAGTATATGCTCTTTTTTTTTAAGAATATATATGTTTTATTCTTATTATATTCTTGCTAAAATGTAAGTGGAAGTTTAAATATATAACTGCTTTTATAATGGTTGAAATGTGAGTATTGGTTGTAATACAATAACTAAACACAATTTTCTAAAATTTTTCAACAACAATTACACAAAATGATGAGTGTATGCCCCCATCTTAAAGGTGTTGGAATCAAGGGAAATCCACAACAAATCAGCAACATGGACGTGGATGCAAATAGTAAGAGCATGAATAAGAAACTTGTACCAAAACAATGAGGAGGCTCTGATACACTAATATATGAATTGATTTCCATCACATACTTCTCAAGTCGTCAACTTGTTCAGCACTTTAGAAGTTGGCCAAGGGGTTGTACGTATGTATGCATATATGTGTATATTTTTCAAAATATAACAGCAATATAAAATATACTAAATGTATGTTTAACAGCAAAATTGGATGTTAATTCCTAAAAACTATGTAATATCGTGAAAATACGAAAAATAAGTTATGATGTATGGATTTTTCCAATAAAAAAACATATAGAAAATCATATCAATGATTATCTAACACAAGTTAAATATATGTATAATACTATAAAATCAGATGCTAATTTCTAAATATTATGTATTATATGGTACTACAAAAATACAAAGCACAAGTCATGATACATGAATTTTGTTAATAAAAATTATAAAATACATAGCGAAATATCATAATAATGTTGTATAATATTCTAAATATAACTAAAAATCAGATAGTCATATTTTAAAATGGCAAAAGGGAGCCTGTAGGTACCTACCAAAAGGGATTTTTGTAAGCACCATCTTATGCTGCCTAAAAGATCAAGTAACCTGGCTAAAAACTAGGTTACCAAGCTAAAAGACCAGGTTACCTGGCTAAAAAACAAGGTTATCCAACATAAGATGGTGCCTACAGCCCTTCTGTAGGCACCTACAAACCCTGTGGACCCTTTTAAAATTTTCAGATGCAATAAAAATAACTTACAAACATTATTGCATGAGGTTGGAGAAGTTGGAGGAGCATCAGAACCAATTAGGATCTAGATATTTAAAAAATAGCTAGGTGTATAATGCTTCACATTGATAGGGTGCTTTGTTATCCAAGCAACTCCAAAGGATCGACTAGGTGGGTGCATCAATAAGTATGCTCCATCTTGCATGCGACAAACATATCACTTAGAACCACTGATTGGGATTTGATTCATCACTAAAAGCGGAAACACTAGATTTTCAGATTAATAGGTAATGTGTCAAAACAGCAAGGAATCTCTTATAAACCAATATCATGTCACCATCTAAAATGACAGACATACCACATAGAAAAACTGATTATGATTTGACCCATTATTAGGTATTCAAGAAAACACAAGACATTTGGATCAATAGGTTTGCTTGTGAGTTTCATCTTTCATAGAACCTGTTGAGGCAAGTTAACAGATTATGATAACAGTGTAAGTTACTGAATGCAATGTATTGGCTAACTTAAGTCCTATATCAAGACAGTTGGGGGGGGGGGCTTAGAAATCTTGGAAAAGGAAAAAAAATTTCAGATTTTCAGGTATCTATGCATCCTGGAAAATGTGAAAAAATTTTAAATTTTTACATTACTCTAAGTATATATTTTTTCCACTATTTTCCACATTTTTAGTTAAATTTGCAACTAGTGAAAATTTCATCATGACATACTTCCTTGATATCGTACGTCTTACCTAATCTCTCCCAATTATCGCTAAACTTGTGGCTACATGGAAAATGTGAAATTATATTTGAAATATTAAAATATAGAATATTTATAAATTTTTTAAATTAATTTTTCAAAATTTTTACAATGTGCACAAATAGTCCTAAAAAATTTTCTATTTCCTAATTTTCCTTTTCCGTTTCTTAAAGTTCAATTTCTCAGATTTTCAATGTACACAAATGGGCCCTTGAAGTCTACGCATTTCCTATATATTCTGTTAATGCATCCACAACCACAAATTGCCTAACAAAATTAATAACCAATTGCATTAGTGAAATTCATAATTCATTCAGAAGTTGAGAAATTCTTCAACCATGTTCCAATAGGTTGTCAACCATTTTTGCAATATAAATATAAAAACTAGCAGAAAATAATTGAATTGCTGCTGGTTATTTGAGATGTGTGGAAAAATAGAATATAAACTTCAGCCACATGGTATTTTTTCGAAAAACATGAATATTTAAGAATTTTTTAATCTCAAAATGCAGAAGTTTATCAATGGCATTTAAGTTAGTTTATCTAAGATGAAGAAATCTAATTAAATTGTTAGATGTCTTGTCAATCTAAGGTAATTGTAGAACAAAATAGGTCAATACCATGAAAAGTACTAACTAAAGTATGTGTCTAAATGACTAAATTAGTAAATTACTACATTTTTTAAACAACTTTACCTATAAGGAGTCCACGGTAAGGAAATCTTGGCTCATCAGAAATCACCCATGGTACAAGCTGGATTTCAACAACCCTGGTTGTAAAGTTAAATTGACAAATTTGGCTGAATGTCTGTGAATGTAAAAATAATAGTAAGAACAAGCATCTAAGACGAAAACCTTCAAAATGTCTCCTGTGTCTAGTTGCACATTATGCAAGTTACCTGTATACCATGCAGAGCTCCAAAAACTGTATTTGCCTGCATAAGAACAGTAACGCAAGTATAAGCAAAAGAATCTTAAGAGTGCATGAATTTTGTCCAAGTACAAATATAGACCTAGGTATTGAAACTGAACATCTTTCGGAATATCTAGAATAGATTTGTCATAAAATATCTTGATATATCTAATATCTGGGTTTATGCATTTTCAGAAAAACATATATATGGGTTTTATGTGTTAAAGAAATGAAATGGAAAATTCACTGGAGTTCCATCTGGACATTATATACTTGCAAACCCATTTAAAGCATTGATAATTAAGATTTTCATTGAGTGAACATGTTTAGTCATTCCAAGATTTGGAATGCTTCTTTGAAATACTAAAATGACCATTCCAATTTTTGATCTCCTTTGAAATAAAATGAAAGAGTAGAAAAATGTTTTCAGAATGAGATTTGGGCTTTTGGAAATAGTGAGAAATGATGTGAAATAGTGAAAAATAATAAATCAAAATTTTCACCATTTTTCATCATTTCCAAAAACACAAACCCCCCATTGATCAGAAAGAAATAGCACAGTAGACAATGCATTTAAAGGTGATAAAATCAACGTGTAAGTTAAACAATCTAGCCAGCATCAATTTAGAATAAAGTAAGGGAATAAATAATACAACAATCTACTTCCATCATACAGTGGACTTTCAGATGCACAAGCATTTTCCAAAAACTAAAGGAACAAAAATAATGTTTGAGATGTACCTGAATATGCCCATACAGTGGACTTTCAGATGCGGGCACAGACAATTTATAGGACTCATCAATGCCAAAATTTAACTGCCAAATAATCAAGTCACGCATAAGCAATTTTCAAGTATGTAGGTAAAGAACTCCCAGAAAAATATTCCTTTTAACAATTTCCATAAAATACGAAAAAGAGATACTATTAAAATAATCGAACCTAAAAAGGATACTATTCATGGATACATGAAATTTCTGCACATGAGTTCTATGTTAAATTGAAAATTATCCAGAATATGTTCTTTGCATATTGTAATCTGTTATTTCCTACCCATAAATCACAAATGAACCTGAAATCTTTTTCAAGAAATTAGTATATCCTGAAATGGAGGCAAGGGGACTAGAAGACTTTTGATAATACACTGTTCATGCTCTACGTGTACTACTTGAGAAATCTCTAGGAGGAGGAGGATACCTCATCATCCGGTGAAAGGACCACAACGTGCAGACCCTCAAGTACATGAGGACCATTCGCAGCACCATCAACAACATGCTGCATTGTCAAACCATCAAGCATTTTCGAGAACCCATCTTTCAAGATGCCAGAAGCATCTGGATACTTGCTCCCGTCAACCTTCAATTTGAAGTCCTTCTTGAGATACATGGAACCTGATCCATGCCTCACTCTCTTCGGCAGTGGCCACAAATGCACACCATCAGCAGCAGGTAATGAGGCCACAAAAAACCCAATGAACA
Organism: Amphibolis antarctica; assembly: GCA_024699675.1. Lineage (NCBI taxonomy): Eukaryota > Viridiplantae > Streptophyta > Magnoliopsida > Alismatales > Cymodoceaceae > Amphibolis > Amphibolis antarctica. The sequence continues at coordinate 2,636 of JAMKPZ010004823.1, read as the reverse complement.
AACCCAGCCAGAGACACCAACAATGTCTTGCAAAAGAACCAGCTTGCTGCATTGTGCTGATTATTTTGATGGACCACACGCAATTAATCTGAAAAACTCGAAGAAGAGCCCCCCATTTTATAAGAAGGCGCAAAAAGGGAAGAACCCAGAGAAAAGTTATGACCAATGCAACCACAAATTGTCAAAGAAGAGATCTTTTCGAGAGGAAAGAGAAAAATGCGGAGGACCAAGAGGAAGAATTCAACAATACAACCTGCCTAGCCGAAGAGAGCAGAGATTTTCGCTTGGGTAATTCAAGGAATGCGGTGTGGTATGGGATGAGAATAGAAGATTATTCACATTGGTAGCCTTACGTGTAAGCAAATCAAAGTGCTGAGGAAGGAAGGAACGGGAGACAAACAAGGAATGACGACGAATATCACGGACGCCCAATTGCTTCCAACCCCACCACCCACCCACGGCTGGCAGGTGTACATTTGAAGGCATGGGGTCACACGCGAGGGTGAGGAACCAGGACAAGGACAAGAGCAACAACACCGTTGGGGCAAGACGTGAGTGGTGATGCTGCTGGTGCTGCCGGTGATGACCAGGCACCACACCAGGAAATAATAATGTGCTTGTTTTCACATGAAGGGTGGTGGATCTCGCATATTTTCAGACTGGTGTCTTTGGTCTCGTTTATTTCTTTAATTTCAGTTTTAATTTTAATTTTACGTAAATTTTTATATATTATTATTATTATATAAATTTTTATATATAAATTTTTATTTCATAATTTATTATATAAATTTATTATTATTTATAAAATTTTCTTCAACTTTAATTCTCTACAATTATTAAAGTTAGATAAACAAACGACGAACATTTAAAGTTGTATTAATAAAATCATGTAGTTGTGAAATTAAAAGGGATAGAAGGAGTTAACTAAACCTTTGTTTAGCTTAGCATTTTTCATTATGTACTTTAATTTTCATTATGTACTATAATGATTTACAATAATATTTAATAAATAATTTTAATATTTTATATTAAAAATTATATCAAAATATTTATATTGTAAATCATATAATTTTTTAAAAAAAATGAATCACACCTAATCTAATTCTAACTCTGTAACAAATACCTATGCACATGTCTCTAGCTTGTGCGTGTGATACATGCAAAGTAGCGATCAGAAGCCCTAATGGCTATCGTTCATAAATGGCGCGAGGACTGACCTGCTAGGGAGGGAAGTGTTGCAACCCCTGCAGCCTTGCCCTCTCTTGCAGCAAGTAATTAATGACATGGCCATTTCTTTTTCAATTCCGGTCTCTTGCAGCTTGCACTTAATTGTCCTCTGCAATTAATTATGACCGCATCCGATTGACTAATTGAATGCATTGATTAACACATTAAGATTATATATTCCAATACAGATGCGATTGCAAACTTTTGCACGGCTTCGATCCACTTCCACTGCAAATTAACATTACGATGAATTTCATGATCAAGTCGGATTTTAATTTACAGACTTTGAAAGGGTTGGTTGAAACACAAAAGATAATTAGGTAAAATATATATGAAATCAAAAAACTAATAAAATGCACAGATTTAAGAAATGCAATACAAAATTAAACAAAACAGAGACCAAAAGAATCAACGAACAATTTAGATACAGTACAATTAAATGGGAAAAAAATAAATTTAACAAAATAAAAAGCCCAGCAGGTTAAATATGTACCATAATATATATAGAAGGCACGAGTTCTGTAGGCGCCTACAGAAGTCATTTCTGTAGATGTCCGTCGATCTCAAGATCGACAGTTGAAATTGAAAAACTTAAAAACACACTTTCTCATATACGTGAAATTTAAAAATACTCTCTTTCCTGTAGTAGCAAAAAATTTAAAAACACACTCTCTCATGCAGCTGCTGAAATTTAAAAACACTCTCTTTTAACTTAAAAAATTCATTCACGTATGTATAATTAATTTATCATTAATTACAAATACGGTGATTAAATTTGAAAGATGTTTGTGGAATTTTTTTATCTTAAATATTAGGATGAATTTTTTTAAAGATAATTCGATTTTAACCGATTACTGAAAAGTTGTTTTCATTAAATATTTTAAAATACTCGGTTTTCAATTAATTAAAACGTCGGTCTTTTAATTCAAATGTCCGGTCGTTTAAATTAAAATGTCGCTTCTCTCATCACGTGTGAACTTATAATTTCACGTGACATGTACACTATAGCCCTTCGAATATTATAATTAAAACGCTGGTCTTTTAATTCAACCGTCCAGCCATTTACAATAAAACGCCATTTCTCTCATCACGTGTGAATTTATAATTTCACGTGACATGTAAATTACAGCCCTTCGAATATTATAATTAAAATGTCGGTCTTTTAATTCAACCATCTGGCCATTTACAATAAAACGCCGCTTCTCTCATCACATGTGAACTTATAATTTCACATGACATTCTACGGTCATATTTCAACGAACTTATACAACCAATTACAAATCACTTGAAATAACAATTTCATCACTTATACAACCAATTACAAATCACTTGAAATAACAATTTAATCACTTATACAACCAATTACAAATCACTTGAAATAACAATTTAATCACTTATACAACCAATTC